>PVIR01012355.1:0-44894 GCA_004026965.1 Petromus typicus
GTCCTACCCATCTCCACTGTCTCATGCTCCTTCTACTCCTTCTCTCTTTTGTTTTCACTTCCACAGATTTACAAATTCCAGAACCCGTTGTTGCTACTTTTTTCTTTAAACAACTATTCTTCACAAATACTTCAACTGCAAAATTATTCTATATTTCTGAAAAAAGTGTCATTTCAAACATTTCACTATCTTTTGTGTATATCTCAGTTTCGACTGGCGCTCTCTTAATCTAAAAACCACCTTTAAAATCCTTTTACAGTCCATGTCATAGTTCACTAACGAGAGATGTTCTAATTTTTGTGAGTCTATCAACGGACCTGTATTGTGATGGACAGTTATTTCTATTGAAGGGTTTGGCTTAATATTATTTTGCAGCATTTCAAAGATACATGCTTTTCTTATTACTTACTTATACAATATTAGTTCAGGGAAAAAGTAATTTACTTTTCATTCTTTCCTTTACTTTAATAAATGTTAGGAATTTTTATAAATACTTCCCTACAATTTAATCCAGTTACATCTACTTATTAGTTTTTTTAAGCTTAATTTATCTGTGAGATACTATTGTTCATCTCCTGTGGATAATTTTTAATTTGCCATCTTTCCCTGTCTTTTTTTTCCATCTCCTTTTTCATTGTTTCTTCTGCAGTGTCTAGAGTACAGGCATGTGCCACCATGCCCATCTGGGCTCAACTTCTGAGCAAAGGGGGGAAAAAAGATAAAAACAAAACTAAACTTGAAGAGAAAGCTGTTTAAATTGTACTGTACTTCAAATTAGGAAGAGTTGAGATGAAATGTCAAGGGAATAAAATTTTCCTGACAGCTTATAATACAATGAGACTAATTTTAAAAATTACTCTCTGCTTCTGAAAATGTATTAGGTCTTTATTAAATTTTATGTTTTCTGATAGAACATAACCATCAATTCTCTGCTGATTATCAAAGATAGCTGAGTTGTGGATGGAAACAATTCAGAATTATTACTCATAACAGACAATATAAAATCTTGTCATTGTGTACAGCATGTCAGCAAATGCACTTTAGATTTCTAGTTCCATGCAGCATATTTTTGGAAAGAAGTATTTGACGTATTTGAAGACTCCTTCTGTCTCCTTAGGGGAAGAATTGCTACATAAAAAATAGATATAAGAAGTCAAGTTCCATAATAGTTTCATGTGTGTACTGATTCAACCATTTCCTTATGTCACAATAAGAATTAATGCATATTATTTGATATTTACATTACAACACAATATTGCTTATTTATTTGATTGTCTCCTATCTAAAATTATTCTTCTCTGAACCTGTGGGTCTCTTTTGGATGACTCTGACAATTCTTTGACAAATCTCATCCTTTCTTAATCTTTCCCTCTGACATCGTAGAATGTGTCCGTGCATTCCACACATTTCCAACCCAGCCTTCGATGTGAGAAACCAAGACCTGGCCACTGGCTCTGCTCCTGCTGGTGGGCTGTTGTTTTGGGCAGTGGCATGAGCGAGCACAAGCACAGGCAGAGAGCTTAGTCTATGTACTTATCTCCACTGGCCTGTCAATATTCCTGTGTATACCCTGACTCCACACCAATGCACTCAGTTTTACTCCATCACTGGATAAAATCACCTGCCCGTCTATGTTTGAGCTCAGCAGTGGTATCTTAGTGATTTCTAAATTGTTAACTAATGCCTACATGGAAAAACACAGGTACAGTGTATGCTTATGTAGTTTCTTTTATCTTTAGTCCCAATACTCCATTCCATCCATCCCAAACTCCTCCATTGGACCTACAACTCCACTTCCATGTCCTCCACACATGTGTATCATTGTGTGTCATTCAGCTTTCACACAGTTCTCACATTGCAATGTGTGCAGCACACTGAGATATTGTCCCTGTTCAAGATAGGATGTGGTCTGATGGGCTGTCGTACTCACTGTGCCTTGAGTCTGTTCAGGTATTGGCTCACCTGTTATCTTTATCCTGTATCCTTGTTCCACAGGGTTTAAATTGAAGCTCGTGTATCCTGTGTGCTCTCTAGGGTGAAGACACCCCAAAACACTGATGATTGTTGATAATTTTAGTGTTTCCATACCTCTGTCCTTTCCTGGTTATCTTCACATAGACTAATGTGGTGTAATTTTTCCAGTATAGCATATTTCACTTAGACATGTAGTTAACTACATCTAGTTAGCTAGATAGATAGGTATCTATGTGTAGCCAGCTACATGTATGTCAAAGTTACTTATTCTTTTGTGTCCTTCATGAAATTTTTTTGTTGTCTACAAAATGTTTAATAGATTTAAAATTCTAAAATATGAAAACGATGACTCTTGACTAGGCATTCACATAGAAGTTCCCATGCAGCTTTTCAGTGCTTATCTTGAGCCAGGCACAGTAGCACATGCCTGCAAGCCTATTACTCGAGAGGCTGGAGCAGGAAGATCGGTAGTGTTTGAGGCACCCTGAAGTCCAAGTGAGTTCAAGACCGTTGTGAACATGGAAAGCCTCTACTTCAAATAGTCCAATAAAAATCAATAAGTAAAAATGCATCCTGTGCATCAGTTTTCATTAAAACCCTTACCTGTCTTGTGTTAGAGCATGTTTTGACACCTGTCTATTGTCTTAGTGGGTGATGCATTTTGATGATGTTTTATGGTATTTGAGAATATTTCAGATCTGCTCATTATCACTTCAACTTTCATAATATTTTTGATTCCTTCATTGTGTTTATTTGTATTCTTTATTTGTGTATATACTGATGACCAGCATGACATATTTATTTTAACATTTACACTGCAGCCTTCCATTTTCTGTTCTCCTCTACTCATCAAACTACACTTTGTAGTGAAGCCTTTAAATAAACATCACATATGCATTTTTTTCTTTTCAATGAGTAAAGCTCTTGTGACAATACAGTTGTTTTCTGTCAATAAATAACTCAACTTAGTTTAAACATAGCATTTCCGTGTATGTAAAGTTTAATTGTACTTAAACTGAGAGTTATCCAGTAAGATATTCTGTGAGCATGTTCATTTAAAATAAAACATTTTCTCCATTTTTTTACACTTGTAAACTATAATTCAACGTTACATTTTGAAAAGTATCTCCACCAAAATATGTACGGTAGAATCATAGAGAAACTGAACATGTGAAGTGAGTGGAAAAGTTGCAGACTTGCAGTGAAATCAGCTCATGCAACCTTAAGAGATCCTTGGATCCAATAAATCACCAGACCTTATGTTCTTTTTGTGTTCTTTTGTAAAGTCACCGAGATGCTAAGTTTGAAACACACACTGAATTCAGATGTGATACAAGTTTGAGATCTGTTCAGACAGACAGACAGACAGACAAAGTGATATTAGTTCTCATAATCAACTTTTGAAAATAACTATGATTGATTCAGGAAATTACTTTTATAACTCAATATACATACATAATTTCTATGCTAACTTGAAAATACTCAGAATTGCACAGTAAAACAAATAAAATTACTGCTGATCTGATTTAGCTGCTATCAACAGAGGCACAGGAAGCAGAGTATCACTTCCTGGACCCCTCAGTGGTTTGGTGGGCTGTTGTTGCCTCTGTCTCCACAGAGGTTAATGGCACCCAAGAGCTGTCTGTGGTCCATTTACTCAGGCTGTGGTCTGGCGCAGCTCCAGGGTAGAGTGACAGGCACTCGACCTGCTGTCTAGACACTCACATCACCAAGGTTCTCCCCTCAAAATGTGCACTGGAAATTCAGAGTGCAGAATATTTTAGGACTCCCTAAGTGCCTCAAGGTAATTATAAGACTCTGTGAGTGCACAAGTGTTTGTGCACATGTGTTTGTGTGTGTGTGTGTATGTGTGTGTGTGTGTGCTGTGTGTGCATGCATGTGAGCATGTGGTGTCACAGCAGTTAGTGGGATGCAGAGTTAGGCCCACGGCTTAGTCTCAGTCTCGGACACTAAACTGTTACCAGAACTGCTTGCTCAGGATCATTATTCCTACTCTTTCAAAGCACTGTGCAAATAAATATAAGGCTTGTGTTTGAAGGCTCATATGTATCCATTATTTTGATGGATGATTACTTTAATACAACCATGGACAGAAGCAAGGGACACCTTGATAACAGTTCCATGGGTAGAACACTGAGTGCGCGGCGAATCCCTGAGTCATCAAGGCGAGGTTTGGACCATGTGTAAGATGCCAGATTGTGAGTGTATATAGTACTTTTGCCCTCATTTTGCCTTCCAGGTTCACAAAACCATTGCCATCATAGCACAGCAGGAGTGATATAACAGCAGGAGGATGGCGAATGTGAGCTATGGCAACCTCATGCCGTAGTCAGACTCTGCCCCAATATTTAAAGAAGAAAACAGAAAAAAAACAAACCCAAGAAAAAAAAGGACTAAGAAAAATGGCTAGAGATCTAGGTCAGTGAAGAAAAGTTGGATTCAACCCCTAGCACAGAAAAATAAATTACATGACTGGATCTATGGAACCTGTAAATTGAAGATATTCCTTCCAAATTACAGAAATTCTTTAATTTAAGCACATAAAGCCACAGCTACAGTTGTTCTTTACAAGTTTGTCATAATAGCACAACAGGTGAAGTCTGAAATGTCATCTCCAAGGGAATAAGTAAATACTCGCCTGTGCTTATCCACACTTCTAATCCTGAAATCCTTCCGTGAAATGATGCAGCACACTTGATAATCTCACAAAATGGAAATTTTATAGAAATTAAAAAATGTCAAAAATGGAGTTTCTGTGCAACTCAGATAGTACTAAGGCCTGAAACCAAAGACACTTAGTTCATGTAGTTATGTCTCTGAGTGGAGAGAGAAGGAAAGAAAATATGGAGAGTTCACTTCCCATCTGCTTTGATGTCATCTACAGAGGCAAAGAACAACTGCTCACGTGGGAATTACCATGCTCCCCAGTTTGAGGGATTGATACATAAACACTTATTTTACTTAGTCACACAGTAAAAATGAGAACACACAGATCACCTCTGGGAAATTTGCACTCACCCATCACAACACCTCGAAATGAATTTAAAGCTATGAATTTGTGTTTTTTGAGTAATGGAAAATTATTTATAAAATAAAGATATTAGTTTCTTGGGACTTTCAGAATCCATGCTCTTTAGAGAAATCAAATGTCCCAGCCTTGTCTTCTTGCTGCAGCAGCTTGGTGGCTTGGGAGAGGTGGAGGGTTGTGAGAAGTAGGAGAAATTCAGTCTCAGCACAATCCCATCATTGAACTGAATACTGAGTTGATGAGAGTATTGATGGAGTTCTGCTGGACAGACCTGCTTCACATAAATTCACATTGCATCACAAACTAGAATTGATAGTCATGTTGTGTGATGGGGATTACTTAAACTACAGAAGTTCAAAAATATATTAAAGTACCCTCAAGACACACAGGAGGTTTACCTACATGATAGTAACCCATGTGAGTAGGTCTTAAAGTCATTGACCATTATATTTGCTGTGTTTGAAGAGCAAATTAGTGGATTAGTCAAATGTCAGTTTAGAGCATTTCTTTTTGATATTAGAGAATTTAATATGATATAAATTTTTCTTATTTAATATAAACAGAATATTTTTATCTAATAACAGCAGAATGACTGAATTCAGTGAACCGTATGTGCATAGAGGCTGCATGAGAACTGGATTTGAGTCAGTGGTGAGCTATGGACCTGCACGTGGTAGACCTCTCCCCCTGAAGTGTGTCTGATCCTTGAACTCACGGCTCTCACGACCAGATGGAGTGTGCAAAGTTTATTGGTGTTTCATCAAAAGTAGGCAGAGACTTCCTCTATATGGATTCAGTAGAGCAGGAAAATTATGGAGCAGGGCCAGCTGCAGGAGTCCAGGTGAACAGCCATCCTGCACAGGGATAAAAAAACAACAACTGAGAAGTCACAGAAACAAACGCAGAAAGCACAAGTTCTCATTGGACTTTCAGATTTCCATTTTTCAAAATGGTGCAACTGTAAGTTTTCAACCTTTGTGCAAAAACGTGATCATTCATGTCTTGCATCATCCCGTGAAAGGTGTTACATAGTTAAAAATCAGATAATTAGGCCAGGCGTTCAATGCACAAACACCACGTATGTGAGTTACTGATATGAGGAAGAGAGTGCACAGAGCTGTACACGAGACCCAGGCTGAAACCCATATTTACAGACATGTCTTCATTGCCATAGATGAATCCAGCAGTGAGAACATTTGTACTCAGAACCATTTAAGCTGTAGATTCAGACATCAGCAAATGAAAGACTGAAAATATCAGTTTTAAGCACTCTACATAAATATCCTACCATCCAGAAAAAAACCAAAGCCATAAAGATGAAGTTATTTTATTTTTACTGATAGGATTCATCTCTGATTCTGCTTACATACAAAAAAAATAAAGTGAAAGATGGAAGCAATTATTTGATAATTCCTGACCCCCACTTTTTTTTTTTTTTTTTTTTTTGAAATTGAATGGATTTCTGGGTTGGTAGACCAATTTTCCAATTCAGTTTTGGTATATTGCTCAATGATAAAGAAACATATTACTCCAGGCTGGGGATTTAGCTCAGTGGTTCCGGCACCTGTCTTACAAGCACAAGGAGCCAGGTTTGATATCCGGTAACCACATAACGATATTGGGCATGGAGACTCACACCCAGCAGCAACCAGTACCACAAACCATAGTGCTGGGCGAGTTGGCTCATACCTGTAATCCCAGCACTTGGGAGGCAGAGTCAGGAGGATTGCTGTGATGTGAGTTTGAGGCTGAGCTCACGGCCAGCCTGAATTACAAAGAGAGCCTGTCTCAAAAAAAAAGAAACATATTACTCTGAAGTATTCATTGATACTTTTATATTCATTTTAAATGCATATCTTGAAGATTATTTTGTAAGCAATTCTTTTAAATTCCAGTTTTTAAACTGATGTGAATATATTTGTAAATCTTCCAGGTGGAATATTAGATATATAGCTACTCTATGTTGCTTACATAATTGGGAAAATATAAAAAAGGGAATATAAATATTGTAACATTCTCCTTGATATGGTATTTTTTATAAAAACTATATTCCGCTTTAGAAACTATTATAGAATTTTCTAAAATGTGGTAGTTTGTCTTTGAATGACTTTTATTTTTAGATTCTTTCATAAGTTGTTTGTCATAAATTGAAGGAGTAATTCAAAACTTTAACAAGTGCTTCATTTTTAATCATAGGGCTCATTTAATATTTATTTTCCATTCCTTTGCTTTACATATTCTGATTAAGTCAAGCATTCTGGTTTTATTCTTGTTCACTAATCCATGACTAATATTTTGTTGTCAAGTGAGCTTTTCAGTAGATTCGCCACGAGTGTATATAAGATTTGCTGTGAGTGCAAATCTACCTGGAGCTGCATACAAGATCACAGCTGATCAGAGATGGTTCCAAATGATTGCTAATGCTTCTGAAGTGTGTTCAGCAATCTAACTACTGACCCTGAGAAATCAGGCACCAGGAAATGTGTTACATTCTTAACAATTATTTTTATTAATTTTCCAATATTTATATTAAATATTGAGCAATTTGGAGGTACTTAAAGTGCCACAATGCCAAAATTTCATCCCTTTTTGTTAAAGGAGATTGAAGAGCCATGGCAACTAAGTCCTTGTAACTTGTTTGGTTACTGGTATAAAATAGAAAATGATATTTTAAGAATTTTCAAATATTGGAGTGCCAGCCTGATAGCATAGGCAATACTGTTTTTATTTTTTTAAATGCTAGATTTGATAAAGCCTTTGGTTGTTTCTTCATGGCAAAGTATACAAAATCATAGAAAGACTTATATCCTCGTATGAGAAGAATCTGACTTCTCATCGAGACATGTTACACATGAAGAAACACACACACACACACACACACACACACACACACACACACACACACACACCACTGTACAGGGTGGAAGTACATTTGGTATAAGTTCTGAAATCAGTATTAGCCTCTTGAGCTTTCTTCTACTATGTAAGCACAGAATGTACTTTTCAAAATTATAATATGTTAATATCCTTATGTAGTGATTTTCCCTGAATTACACCTTTTGTCCTGTACTGAAAAAGAATCATTCAGCATGTTGACCAATTAATGAACTGAGCAGCAAACATATTTTTGAGTATACAAAGCCCAGGACCCCGATTTTCGTCTCTGGATGAGTTAGTGATGGTTAATGACAGGTTTGCTGGCTGCACAGGCTGGGCTGTGCACTACCGACTTAAGCATTTACACAAAGATATCTGTTTGGAGAACAGGACAAAGGAGTTGCTTTCCCTGGAGAGACCTGTCTTTGCATCTATTACATCCACAACATACAAACATTATTATTGTTTGAGTTTAAATATCCAACATTTTCATGTTTAAATTAATATGATGATATTTTGTTTCTTTTCCCTTTGAAGAGTAAACAAAACTTACCTTACTAATAATATTTTTTAGAATCAACTCTTCACTACTTTTAGATTACATATCTGTATTATCTGTAGAAAAATACGTATTTATTTTCTGTGAATTATATTTTATCATTAAACTTAAATTTCAGCATTTATTTTCATCAGCTTCGTTTATCATATTATTTACAACACTGCAATTCCAACAAAGTTGCATGAAAATTGTACTTAAACCCTCTGGTGAGTGGGTGCATTTCCATTATCCAAAGTTCTTAGACCACTGTTACAATATTCATTATGTCAAAAAGTTCTGATATCCTGAATATTTCTGAAAAATCTTATCCCAGAAAGACATTTCTCAAGTTTGTTGTCACGGCTGTTATAGCTGCTGGTACTTAAGTCTCTGTAGGTTTTTCACAGGGTGTTTCATGCCATTACTCTTCATAGGACTAATTCTGTCCTTTCTGCATTAGTAAGTGAGTGTATCTTTAATTACTAGGGGTTTATTTCATTACAATAATGAGTATCAAAAGAAGATAGAGTAGCAACAGATGAGAAACTTTAAAGTGTTTTTTAATGGTTGGTGTGATATTAAAAATAAACAAATTTTTTTCATGAGTGCCCTGTGCACCTGTCTCCCGGAAGAAAACACTGAAAGCTCCTATCCACGGACTCTGGTGCTAGTCATTCTCTTTTCCAGGAGCTTGGTTAACTTCGCCACATACACAGAAAGTTCAGCCACCAGTTGTATGCAGCAAAATGTACAATCACATTTTTCAAAAATAAATCCATGGATGTAAGTGGCAACAGAATCAAGCAAGCACTACTTCAGAAATCCTGGAGGTCCTCTCTCCTTTCCAGAAAATACCTGTCTGTACCATTACTGATAAGTCTGTTTGTTACACCATCAGAAATTAATTGCACTCGTTAGTTTATAAATGACATGTAAACAATGACGCAGTGCAGTTCCCAGATGAGATTCAGGCTCTCGCTGAGTCCATAGAGTTTAGCATATGCTATTTTAATACTATGAATAATATTTACTATTTTAATGAATAAATATTTGTCGTATTTTGTGTGTTGGCCGGCTTTCGCGCTGCTTGTGCAGAATTTCTGATACGTACAACTTAGAGGGTCTCAGCGATTTGGGGGCTTGGCCAGCCCTGAGGCAGAAGGACAGTGACAAAGGAGAGTGGTCAAGGCCACGGGTGCCGAGCACAGCGCAGCAGCTTGGGCAGCACAGCAACCTCCACAGGCGTCCTCGTCCGCAGTGACCCAGGCCAGCTCTGGGCCGACGAGTGCACCAGCCACTTGCTAGCCGCTCAGTGCAGCCCAAGCCCGTCTGCAGGACGCGGCCCAGCGTGCCAGGACGTCTCAAAGCTGGTCTAGGTGCAGGCTCAGATGTGACTCTGAGGCTCCAGCACAGAATCAAGACCGAAACATTTTCACTTCAACCCTAAGAAATACTCCAGCTCTGTTAAAGAAGCTTACATGTGGAGCAAAGCAAAACACGAGAATTTTTTTTCAGTAAAACATGTGCTATTCTTTGATAATTTGTAAGTTTTAGAAAAACTAATAGTTGCTTTTTTATTATTGAATATGTTATTGAAATTACTAGAAAAGTAAGGTCCATTTCTAAGATATCATTTAATATTGTTATCTGGAAACACTCCCACCTCTAAGCAAGTGATAAAGTATACTGCTGACAAAGCAATGGAATCTTGGGCCACGGATTTATTTCAGTGTTTCTGGCACCTGCCTTCCAATTGTAAGGACCTGGGTTCGATCCCTGGTAACCACATACAACAACACAATGCCAGGCGTGGAGACAGACTTGGTGGTAACCCCAGCATTTAAGAGGCAGGTGCAGGAGGACTGCTGTCAGTTTGAAGTTCACCTGGGCTACATAGTGAGCTCCTGGCCAGTCTGAACTATAAGTGAGACTCGCCCCCCCCAATGTAATTTTTCTAAAAAGGAGTAAATAAAAATACAATATACGGTGTGTCAATGATGAAAATACACAAAACGAAAGAGAATATTAGAACAGGATTGACACAGAATAACAAAGTCAGGTAAGAAAAAAGTAGAACAGTGTTACAGAGATTAAAATGGGTTTCAGTGAAGAAGGCAGGACAGACACTGAAATAGAGCAGCCAGGCAGTACTAGTATATAATTAGGGAGCTGAATGCGGACACCCTGACGACAGCAGTGTGACGTTGAGCTGCCGGCGGGGAGAGCCCACCTGCCGCTGTGGGACACAAAGGAGAGGCCACTTCAGCGAGGGGACCAAGGGCTGTGTGCTGGGACAGTCACAAAAGGGCCACAGACAGAAACTTGGGCTGCTCCTGGTGCTGGAGGGCTGCCAGGACCTGGTGGAAGATGACATTAACCACCTCAAAGACGCACAAAGCCCTGTTGGTATAGCTGAACAACGCATGTAAAGACACAAGGGTGCTTTGCATGTACTGTCTTTGTTGTGTCTGATTTAAACATAGTCAAGTTTAATTTCTGACTTGTCAGTGATTACTTATCAAGAAAAATTATAGAACGCAGTCACAAAGATCTTACAAACATCCATTACTCATTAGCATCTATAAAACACTTTCTGTATTTTAATCTTCATTCATGGGATCCATTGAAAATTTTAAATCCAAATTCGAATTCAAACATATATGACAAATATTTTTATAAATATTTATGTGAATATTTGATTCCACCCCTCACTGTCATTTCATAATGTATGGGGAAGATGACAGTATGCTAATATAAATAGTAGCAAACATAAGGCTTTGTCCTGCAGACAATAGAAATGAGGACCACAAAGGAAATTATTAAGTATTCTAACTGTACCAAATAAATTGCAGCATTGGTAGGACATGCTTTTTAAATAATGTAACTCATTTTTAAATTGAAAACTATATGAAATGATGAAAATATTGCAAAACTTTTTTTAGTCCAAGAAATATACATATAACATTATATGTATATATGTATATATATATATATATATATATATATATATATATATACATACATACATACATACATACATACATACATATATATATTCATTTTCTGGAAGAGACCTAATAGGCATTGTATTTTGTATTTATTGATCAAATTACTGTCTTTTAACTTGGATAGGAGATTTGAGAATTACAACAGCAAATTTATTTTTTTATTATTTGCAAATATTGGGTCAACATACTGATTGGATTCATCGCAGTATTGGCTCACTTTGTGTGCTCTTCTTATTTACGACCTTCTTCTCTACTGACTTCTTCCCTCCCTGCCAACTTTAAAGACCCTAACAATCACTTTTCTGGATTCAGATTTACTTTCTCTTAAAGTTTCCACAGAGACAAATAGTACTTGTCTTCCCATGTATGAATTTTAAATTTAACATGGTGTCCCTCAATTGCATGCATTTTGGTGAAATGAAAACATTGTGCTTCTTTTTATGACTGAGTCATACCTCTGGTGCACATGTGCCGTGTTTGTTTGTTTGTTTGTTCTATTTCAGACATGGTCTGGCTATGCAGTCCAGGAGGGCCTTGAATTCACTAATTAGCCTTTGTGGGCCTTGAACTCATGGTGACCCTGATGTCTCAGCTTCCTGAGTGCTAGGATCGTAGGTGTGTGCCAGCATGGTCCCTTGTGCTATATTTTCATCATTCACCTGTTTATGGACCCCAAAGCTGACCCCACACCTTAAAGATTGTGAATAGTGTTGCTGTATATGTAGCACACACATATCCCTTTTACATCTTGACTTTATTTCCTCAGATGTGTATCCATGAGTGGAGTTGCTGCATCAGATGACAGATCTAGCTTTAGTTTTTAGAGAAACATCCATACTGTTCTTCACGGTGCTCATAATAATTCAACTTTTCATCAACAACCACTACAGTATTTTTCTTTGCATTTTGGCCATTTTTTCTGTTTTCTCCATAATAGCCATTTTAAATATGTCATGTAAAATTAATTATACTTTATACCAAAGACTATTTTATAATTCAAAGAGGTATAGATTGTTTTAATATCTGGAAGATCTTGCCAATTGCCTGATTGTTGAACTGACACCTACACTGGCTTCTACATTAAGGAAACTATATTCTTTGTCACAGAGATGGCTGTACCTTAACTATAGATCTGATACTTCTTAGACTCAAGGGGCCAATTTATTCAAAGAACTAATGCTCATGGAGTGTGCTCAGGACTGACATTAAGGCAAATTGCCAACATAGAATTGATTTCTCATAACTTTTCTCTGGATAGTTCTTCCAACAGACACTTAATCAAAAGTTAACCAAATGTAAATGTTTTATAGACACTTCAGTAAATAATAAGTGGAAGCCTTTCCCAAGTTCAAGCTCATGTTACTTTGCCAGTGTAGGGTATTATTCATTATGGCGACACCCAGTATACATATTTTTCTTTGTTTTATGTTATTTAAAGACATCTTCTCTAAGATCAATGCCTTGAAGTATTATCACGTATTTCTGTGACTGAGGATATTGTTATGGCTCCTCTGTAAACCCACCGTTGACTTAATGGACATTGAGTCTGTAAAATGTGAAGAAATAACATCTGTTTGGTGAGAGTTATTCAATGACTCAACCTGCAATATAATGATTTTAGATGACCTGACTATTACTTTATAGACCTATTTTGTGTGTCTGCATCACCCAGATTCTCATTAAAATAATCGTTTTAATCCAAACAAAGTACAATTGAAATATAAAGAACTCACATCAAGCACACAATTTGTTCTTGGGATAAAGATCCTTCTGAATTTTAAGCATTTTTGTTTCCAAATCCCAGAAGAACTGATTCTTTCTAGAATAACTTATAAATTATACATAAAACATGCCTAGACTTCTTTGGGGAAAGAATGAATTATCATTACTGACAAGGTGAATCAAAACAAAAATTCAAACAACATACAATAAAACTCACTGCAAATGTTCCGGTAATTTAAGTTGTGCTTGTTTAATAAACTAGATTATTCAGAGTTGAAAATCCCCTGTGAAATCTGGCACAATTCTAGGGTCTAGTCTACCAAGATATGAAACAATAAAATCTGTCATTAGACAGTGTGGCACACTGCTTTCATTGTGGGAAATGCAAAACCCAGTGTGGCATCGCTGGCTTGTCCCTGACACGGCTGTCTCTGGACAGATGCTGTCTCATTGAAAGTTTTGTTACTCTTACTTTTCTTGTTGGGATTTATAGGCTAAGTGTTTGGGAAGAGTTTTTCTGGTTACGTAATTGCACATCATCTGAAGAACTAATAAAAAGTATAACTTTCTCAGCTGATGTAATATTTTCCAGTTTTCAAAAATAACATTCATTATTTATTATTTAGTTCATTTTAACTTGCATTATTTTCATGTTATTGAGAACTTTGTAAAGCATCTTCAATTACTTTCCACAAATAGATTTAACTTCATCATATTTTACAGTCAAAGTGAATTTGTCCGGTTGAGGATCTTAGGATTTATCACAATGATCTCTGATGCATAGATAAAGTGCAAATCGTATAATGCACCATCTTTTTTGTTTTGTTTTGTTTTGTTTTTTTGGGGGGACTAGGATTCAAATCCTGGGCTTGCAGCTGTGAGACAGGCACTGAAAGCACTCAACTAACTCCCCAGGCTAATTCATCCGTCTTAAGGAAGATATTATAGTAAAGTTTCTGTAATGTCATTAAGCAGAAATTGTTCATAATGTAGCACCAATCTCCAGTATGCTTTCTTCTTGGGTTATATGAATATAAGACATTGGGATTCCTCAGTTTGGAGGGAAACTCTGAGTTTTATACTTTCTAAAATTATTTTCTCGACCCCTTTTCCAGCAGGAAACTGAAAGACAATTATTTTATATGACTTTAATATTATTCTTAAGATATCACTTAATGTGTATATAACATTCACATTCTAAGCAAAATTTCTTACAACTCCAAGGCCAATACATAACCAGTGATGAAGGACCATATTTTATTGATGTTTATTTCCATGGCTCATAAACTAGAAGTCACAGTAGAATAAATGAAGGCCTACAATTACTGGTGGCTTACTCTGTGACAGATTTACTTCTCCAGAAATTGTCTTTTTTTTCTGTGAGTCAACTAGGTACATTGTAAACCTAAAACAATTTGAAATCAGAATTTCCAACTAATGAGTTTTTGACCACATGTTGGTTTCAATCTTTGGAAAATTTTCTTTATCTTGACCTTCAAAAATCAATTCCAATTTTGTGACAGGTAAAAATGTTTTCTTTACACTGTCTGTAGGGTGCATTTATATCTTATTCTTTCTCTAAAGATGACCCTGGTTTTTAGTTGGATCTCCTAGTACATTATTTAAGTAGGACATTTTTTCTTATTTACTGTAAACTACACTATTGTTTTAGCTGTTAATTGGTGAAATCTTGAATTGATCAAATAATGATTAAAATAGGTATTTGTTGAAATATTTGTAATGGAGACATAATAAGGACATAGTACAATCAGTAAAATCAAGCATTGGAAACTATAGAGTGAGAAGTACAGGTTGGTCATAGAAAGCATGCAGCTAGAAATGAAAACATTCATGTCTACTGAATTTTAGTGGAATAGGAAAGGGTCAGGCTATGAACACAGAACCATCCACCACTCTGCTAGATAATTTCCCTGATGACATTTAACTTCTCATTCATTCAAGGCTGAAAAGTAAGGACTCCCATGCATGGTTTTGCAATGCAGAGATGACATCAGAGAACACAGACAGCAGCCCAGGGGCCAGCTCTGACCTGGGGACTATTTTTGTTCTGAAAATGATGAGTTTCGTATTTTCAATTTCAAAGTTTGCTAAAGCAAAACAAAATGAAACAGCAAGAACAAAACAGAAACCAAAGAAGAAGGATGTCTAAAGGACATCACCCTAAACCTAAAGTTTCCAAAACCTAAAGTCTCTGTCATTAGGTTCTCACCAAAAAATTGTGTTGACTTCAGTGTTATGTGTATGTTGCCCCCACAATTATGCAATATGCAACCTGTGAAAACATGCATGGCTATTGTGAAAGAATTAACTCCTCTTGGCAATTAACATTGGTGGTGTCCTAGTGTCATTCGGAGGATGACATCTTTGGACATTTCACATATTATCTGATTTGATTCGACCTTATTTTCAGGGCAAATACCTGAAGCACAAAACAAAACAGAAAAACACCTCAGTTCTCCGGACCTACAAAAACAAAACATTGATCATTTCCTCTGACCAGCACTGTTACTTTTTATCTTCCTTAGTCTGCTCGGCTGTGAGGACAGAAAGTAGAAATTGGTGTTTGTGGAAGCTGGACGGGGGAATCCTTTCCTCAGAGTTCACAGGAAGTACAATAAGTCACTGGTGTTTTGCTGCGACCTGGCCACAGGCTGTTACTACACCACAGCGGAAACAATCAGAAAAATGAGCCTCACTTTTTCTTACTGCATCATGTAGATGCAGTCTTATTTTTTTTTTTCCTTTTTAGGTCAGAGAAGGTTAAAAATAACTGAGCTCTTAAATGCAAATACCAACTTTTAAAAAGCCTTGCTCAGAACTGTTGCCATGATATGTAAGCCAAGTGAATATATCAAATAATCATGTTGATTCTACACAAAAAGACAGTGTGAAATGCCTAGAAGCAAGAAAGCACAAGCTCCGTTTCTAAGAAGATGCTGGAATAAGGAGAAAATCGCTGGCGAAGAAGCAAGAGACAAACATTCAGCTCTTCTGAAGGAGAAGGGCTTCCTTCTCCTAAAGGAAGCATGCCACAGTGGTGTGCTTTCTCTTTTAAATTGGAATGTAAAAGGAGGAAATCACAAAGCAAAGAGACTATGTCAGGCCCAATTACTGTCCTCCATCTGGGTAGACAGAGAAACTCAATGTGTGTTTTTAGGTTACTGTGACTGGTTTTCTAAAAATGATTTTGAAATACTCCTGTTTCCTAGAGCAGATCACAGATGCACTATTTAAATGAGAAAGAGCAGTAGATTGCATGGAGCATAATTTTACTTTCCCGCCATTCTCAGACTGAGATCATGTACACAAGCATGTCATGTCTTAATTATAAAATGGGAAAACATCAAGCATAACCTTATTGACTAAAGTAAAAGACAAAGATTCAGTAGCAATCAGTGTTTTTAAGACATATAAAATACAGTATCTTTACATCAAAACAATAATAGAGACTATATTAAAATATCTATTATAAAATAAATTCTTGTCATATAATTCATTATATATTTATCTATGTGTAGCCAAAATAAAAAAGTAGTATGTTTTGAAAGATTTGTGATTTATCTGATAACAAACACAACTGTTAATTATCAAAGATACAAAAACAGAGAATAAGCTTGTGATATTAACCTTTGTGACATGTTCCTGAGGGGTAGAAATAAGATTATATGCCTCAATAGAGGGAAACAAAGCTGCCTCGGACATGAAGAACTTCATTTTCTCATTAACACTAACAAGCTGCTGAACTGGAAAAGTCTCCTAAAGAAACTACATTCATGGAGCTCTCAGAATGTGCAAGAAGCTTCTGACTCCTATGAGACTTCATGGTACCTTTGTGAAATAAAACCATCCTGATAACAGATGAGAAGCTGAGGTCAAAGCACCAATGTACCCCAAGTTACATTGTCAGTCTAGGCATGATTTGGGCTGGAGTCTGTGAGTTTCATAGACATTTGGAGTTCTCTAGGACGTACTGCCAACATTTCTCTGGGAGACATTTTATATTCCAGGCAAATGCTAGGCTCTTACTCCTTCCAACTCTCCTAAGGTCTGTGTCCTTCCCTCACTTGTTGATACCTTTCTTAATCTAGTCACATAACTCAGACAGCGTCTTTATGTCTCTTCTCATTTCTGCTCATTTCTGTTCCTACATATAAGGAATGGATATTTTCTGATAGTTTTTCCTGTTTTTTATGTACATTCTTCAAGTCTTATTTCTGGATTTTATCACTCTATTCTTAAACTAATCCATTCACATGAAAATAATCACGTTGCAGGAAAAGTAAATAAATACTATCTTTTGATGATGATCCAGATCAATAAATGAGAAATCTATTTCCTGCATTACTGACAATATTGTATTGTTTACAGCATTTCCTAAAACTATTATAGTGGAATGAATCAGTACATTAGTTTCCTGTAACTATAACATAATTCATGATATAATTAACTTAAAGCAAGAAGTTATATTTAGTTCACAGTTCAGTTGCAAATATTTTCTCCCTGTTATATTTTCCTTGTGGGCTTTAAAGTGTAAGGATTTAAATTTTAATATTTAATTTATCACATTTTTCTTTTATGGACCATACTTTGGGTGTTTATCTAAGAAATCTTTGTTAATGTCCCTCACCACTAAGTTATCTTTGCTAATGTCTTTTTCATAGACACCTCTTATCAGACAAAGAAGTTCAATAGCATTTTGAATACTTAAGAGGTTTTTTTTTTTTTTTTTAAAATCATGAATGACTGTGAGATTCTGTCAGGTACTTTTATATTATCTCTTCAAATATTAATTTTCTCCTTTTATTAATTTCCAAATGGCAGAACAGTCTGCAATAGCAGATCAGTTCCACTTAAGTTTTATGCAGGAAGCTTTTCTATATGTTACTGGACTTCACCTGATAACATGCTTTGAGGGTTTTTTTCTTTTTATTTTTTACATATATTCATTGGTTGTATGATATCATACTTTTCCATTTAAACCATTGTTACAGAAGGGATGGGTTTTGAGCTAGTTATCCTTTTTCATTACCTACAAGAACTTAGGAAATGGGCCGGGGATTTAGCTCAGTTGTTCTGGCGCCTGTCTTGTAAGCACAAGGACCGGGGTTCGATACCCGGTTAACCACATACAATACTGGGCATTCCCAGCAGCAGTCAGTGCCACATACCACAGTGCCAGGTGTGGTGGCTCATGCCTGTAATCCGAGCACTCAGGCAGAGGCAGGGGGATTGCTGTGATGTGAGTTTGAGGCTGAGCTCAGGGCCAGCCTGAACTACAAAGCGAGACCCTGTCTCAAAAAAAAAAAAAAAAAAAGAACTTAGGAAATATTGATATCATTTCATCTCTAAAATTGTATAAAATTTACCAGACATCTGATTCTGAGTGTTATTGGAATATTTCTAATTCCTAATGCAATTTTATTACTCTGTACAAGTCTATTTGGACATTTAATTTATACTTTAGTTAGTTTTCTGTGTTGGTGATATTCTAAAATTTTTTTCCTATTTTATCTAATTTCAATAGTTTTTAGCATAAAATTATTTATAATTTTCCTTCATGATTCTTCAATATTTTAAGAAGAATAACATTCCCCCTCTTATATTCATGCTTTTCATGACTGAGTACTCTGTATTTATTTCTTTGTTTTGCTCAGAGTTTGTCATTTTGTGGCTTAGCTAAATTTTAATTTCATTAATTTTCTCTGAAATTTTCAATATGAGTGACTTCTACTCTAATTTTTTATGCCCTTTCTATTGCTTAATCAGTTTGGTTTCCTTTTTGGCTGCTGCTGGTGGTATCTGACCACACACAGTGGTTGAGAAGGTCATGTGACTGAAATAAGTATTGTCTTCCTTCCACAATGAAGGACATTTTTGTAAATCTACTGGGTGCTAGAGAAGAAAGTTGTCTCATTAGCTGAGCTTTATCTTAAACAAGGTGAAGTTTATCCAGTACATAGGTCCTATTGAACCCTAAGTCTTTCAATGGGAAATCATGCAGCCAAATAGATTATCTCTTTCTTGGATTCATTTTATCACTTCCATTTTCAAAACCCTTTTCAGCTCCATTATTAGCCAATATACTATTATATGATAATTTTAGCTATCAAATTATCAAATTATCATCTAATTAATAAAGAAAAATCTTTATCTTGAAAACATGTGTTGAAAAAAGTGTTGTTTTTTGTGGAGAACCATAGCTAGCAGGAAGAGAGCCCTGGGCAGGCGTTGCGAGCAACAGAGCAGCCCGGGGTCTTATGTACCAGGATGAACTGTGGGTGGTGAGCACTGTTGAAATGTTAGTGAGAGGCTCACATGGCCCTCGGGCCAGGGCTGTTGTAAATGGGCTTCAGCCCAAGTTCCCCCACTTTGTCTGCTGTTCTCCTTGAGCAGGCGAGTATTGCAATAGCTCTTGTTCTCCAGGTAGAGTCAGAATTCCTCCAGGTTCAGAAGATGCTCCTCCCAAGTCCCCAGGACATAACCACTGGTAGAATGTTACTGACTCTGTCATAAAACAAGCACACGATAGCTCCTCCTACCACTGCCCTCAGCCCGAGGGGCCTGACGGGCACTGCAGGAGTTCGGAGCCAACGCTACAAACAGAGCTCAGACTCTGCCGGCTTCAAGCACGTTTCACAGAATTTTAGATTGAACCATATTTGGTCTAAGTTAGTCTCTTTCTCTCTTTTTACTAATGTGCTTAAAGTCTATTTATACTTTAATTTTTGTGAATGTTTTATTTCATTCATTGTGAATGTTTTATTTCATAAAATATGAATTTTTGGAATTTTTCCAAATTTTCAGTGTGTCCATTTTTCCCTTCTGCATTCCACTATCAAATAATTATTTGATAACAATTGGCCTCTGAAGGTTTAGATGGGGAGAAAAGGTGGAATGATGGTGTAAAGCTAGTAAATAATTTATGTTCCCCTCCACGGTGATACTCAGATGAGGCATAATAGGCATTTTAAGCAGAGGAAAAAATAGGATTTTCTTTCAAAGAGATTTTTATATGCTGTTGAGGTTTGCTGTGGTCAAAGTGCTATGACTACCTATATGTGTAAAAACTTCTAGGTAGCACTGATTTTAGAACAATAACAAGCTTTCATGTGGGGAGACTTTCTGATAAAACCCATAATTTGCAAATTGTAGGCTCAAATAATCTGTTTGAAATTTGAATTCAAATGTCTAGGCAATAAAAATAGAAAATATTTTATCTTATCCCAAAACGTTCTTGGTCTATGCCTCAAGTAAAAATCATAGACATTTGAACTTTACATTCACTTGCTTCAATCTGTCTAAAGACATTGGAAGCAATTTCTCCCTCCTACTGCTTTCGAGCTTTTCATGTCATTTACTTCAATCTGGTGCATATTGTCATATTCACCTGTCATATTCACTTTTAGAGATTTTCATTGCAATAAATCAAAGAAAAGAACGAAATTGAATACTTTATTTTTGATTTATACAACTTTTTGTATTTTTTCTTTCATTGTGAGTTTAGTTTACTTTTTTCAAGTCCAAGTAAACCAGGCAGCTAATTCCAGTTTATTTATTTCCCTGAGATACTTTGAGTTTAATTGTCTTTAGTATAAAAACTGCTATGGTTCCTTATTGTGAACAATGGACACTGTCAATTATACTCTAAAATAGATAGATGTGTTGAATGAGAAAGGAAGTTAGTGTAATTTATTTGAAGAGAAAGTGATGAAGGATTTGCCCAGTGAGAATGGCGAGCTTGGGACCTGCTTCTGGCTCCCTCCATCACTGAATTTTGTTACTGTGCCACAGCCCTCATGGTTACTGCAGCCTCATCAAACATTTAGAACTCAGTCTTGCACATTGGACACTTCCTGCTGATTCGGACATCTAGAAAGAATCATTTGGATGCTAACTGCCTTTTAGACCCAAGGTTCTTGGTAGACCACCTGCTGAATTTCAAGTTGTCAATATGTTTTTCTGCTTATTGAAATTATAAACAAGGTATTCAGCTCTCCCAGTCAAAAAGATAAATATGCAATACTGGATATCAACCTCAGAATATGTAGTAGACAGCTTCTCTGTTGGTGGTAAATAATGGTCAACATCTTGAAGTGAAAGCAAGAGAGATTTAATTTGGCTCATGGTTGCTAGCTATGGTTTCAGTCTGTGGTTAACTGTCTCTGGGAAAACGACTGAGCGAAAGGTCTGGGTTCGAGACAGCTTGGAAACACAGCAGGGTTTGAGAGCAGTGATGAAAGAGTCAGAGATGAGACACAGACCACAAAGTCACACCTCTGTGACCACCTAGACATATGCAGAACTGTGGTTTTGCCAATCTTCCAGCTGGCTTCCAAGCAAACCAGACTGACACTTAGTCATAGTCCACATTCACCAAGCCACAGCATGCTCTGTATGCATATGAGATCGACAGAGGCAGGATGTCCAGAAGTGACCACAGATAGTTTGTGGGAATACAAAGGGTATCTGGGACTTACTGTCATTTTCATGCAGATGTGAGTGTATGAAGTAACTCATTCATTCTACCTTCAGAAGCTAAAATGCTCTGCTTCTAATGACCACAATATAAACACAGAGACCCATCTAGAAAACTGTTTCCCTTGTCCAGAAGAAACCATTTCTCCAAACTTTGGATAATCTTGACAGTTTTGAAAATTTTCTTAAGCTTGCCCCATTGACTATGTACTCCTAACAAAAGTATGTTTAGACTGCTTGATCTCTCCCAAATAGTGCAGCCAGTTTACTATAAACTGATGAGTTGCAAATTTGTTCCCACTAGAAACAAAGGAAAAGAAGAAAGAGAGAGACAGAGATAGAGAAAGATAGAGACAGAACAGAGGTAGAGAAATGGTTAGCAGGCCAGCAATGGGAGGAAGAAGATCGGAAGGGGCATTTCAACTTCTCTTCACTTGCAGGTGGTTTTCATGATTCACGTTTGTTAACTGGCTTATGCCTTTGAGTACTCTGAGCTGTAGCTCTCATAATCATCAGTAGCAGCCATCATGAATTTATTTTAAAATTTTTTATCAAAGTAGATTTCTTTGAGAATCTCATTTTAAATAGTAGCTCACTAGGTGGTTTAAACCTTTCAGCAAAAGGTCAAAACTTCTAATGATGTAATTAGTAATGTGCTATAATAATCCAAAGACTTTAATACTTATTGTTTAATAGGCTGCATGTAATCATGTTAATCATGCTAAATTGATTAAGTATTGCTGGCTAAAAAAATGGTTAAATATCACATGTGATATGAACATCTTACATGCCAAAATTTTCAATCTAGCCAAGTAGTTTTCTGTTCATATTTGATAGACATTACTTGTCATGTAAAATATATACCCAAAAGAAGGCAACGTCTTTCAATGACATCAATAAAATCAGTGTCCTAAGCTCATCCTCAATTGTCTTTATATAATGCACTACCACTATGTAATCTATGACCATAACAAAATGTGAAAAGAATAAGGAATGTTACTGCCTTGTAGTGTGAAATTTAGAGGTAATATGTTAAATGAAGACTCATTCCTCAGAACTAGTTTGGAGACGTAACATTTCATATCCTTCCTCATGAACTTGGTGGAGTGCCCAATGAATCTCATATGATGTCCAAGCTAACAGAACTGTTCTTCACAACCATATGTCTCTGGGGACATTATTGATGTTATAGATGTGGGTCAGGATTCCCACACTAGTAAGAATGAATGAAAATTTTTAATAATACTCCAATTTTGGGGGTTCACAAAATTTTTAAACCTCTGATGGATTTTATACAGTTACTGATGGACATATAATAGAATTGTTAGTAGTCTCTTGTTTTTACCATTTTTATATATTGCTTATAAATTTGAGTGAGATGTGGCTGTGAGCATCCAGCTGGCAGCTCAGCAGCCAACACCTGGACTCACATCTTCCCATCTGATCCTCAGAAGCTCCGTGACTACATGAGAGCTCATATGTTTTTGCCTATATCTTTTTAATACTGTACCTCTTATATTACACTAGCTTTGTCTTCTTCTTTCAGTTTCATAAAATGCCCATATAAAGGAACCAAAGTTATCATATTTAGCTCATATACAGTCCCACTAATATAAAACCTGGTCAATCATAGCTTTGTACAAACACACCTTTTGTGTCACCTCTAAATACAAATTGATTTCTGTAGTCAGATTATACGGCTGCATCAATGCAAACTGTACCTTGGCCAGGGAAAGCAACAGCAAAATTGCGCTTTGCTGCGAGAACCAAAGGAGGGGAAATGCTGTCTCATGGTCCTTGGAGAATAGCTCTTTGAATCAAGCTTACACATGCTGATTCCAGGGACCTCTGGAAGGATTCCAGTGGGAAAATAACGAGCCCGTGGGCATCATCCTGGCCTTTCAGCCCTCGCCCAGCTGACCTTCACCACCATGACTTGATTTCTGTGTAAGAGAGGTGCCAGCATTGCTGGGGTTCATATGCTCCCTCCCTCATGTGATGCAGGGGCAGTCGTTTGATTCCCTCGAATTAATTGAAGGTTATACATCAAGCTGATGGAGGAAGTGAATGGACACTGTTTGGCAGCCATGTTTCAATCTAAACATTAAGGTCCTGATCAGAGCTTAAGAATGTCTTGTTTGTAGCTCTTCGTTGTGAAAAGCTTATGCGAATACTTGCTTCTTTATGAATTTCCTTTCTGCAATAGAAGCAACCATGCTTTTGATTAAAAAACAATAACAGGCAAACCTTAAATGCTATTTTCAGGGTCTGTTCTGTGCACTCTGTGTCTTTTGATATATTTATTTCATAAGACTGTTGAGAAAGAGGGCTTATTGAAAACACCAAGTTGGCCCAAAAATAGAAAAGACCTGATGACTGTCTTTCTAAGTCAATGTACAGCAAAGGAAAATAAATTGATTTCCAGCAGCAGTGTTTGTAACCGCTGAGATGGAGGTAGTGTTTCTCCCAGACAAGAAATGTAGGACTTTGTTTCCATGGATACACAGAGACTTCTAGAATATTCTACTCCTCTCATCAGATGTCAGCTTATTATACATAGCAACAGGGAAGAGTGAAAATTTAAATTTTTAAATTCTAATATTTTCCCTTTCATTTTCTTTCATATGGACTTCTAGGAAAGAGATTCAGTATTACATATGTTTTATCTTATTTTGTTATATGAAATAAACTGGGATTTGTCTACAAACTCCTATTCATTCAGAGAAAGTACTGTCTTGTTTCTATCTTCGGAACTAAAACATTAACTTTGTTTATCATAGCAGCAGGTTTGATTAACACAGCAACAATGGCCTCAGCGCCCCTGAAACACAAGACTCAGTCTTTCTTTGTTGTGGGAACTCTCTATATTTCAAAAGTTTAATAAGATCACTGACCTCTATACACTGGAAGCCATAGCATTTCCCTGCCTAGGGCAGGCAATACTTGTCCTTAAGATATAAAAGGAATCCTTGAAAACCACTAAATTCTAACGCATTAGTTCAAGCATAAAATAAAGCTAGGTGGTGAAATCAATTCAACTATAGTGAGAAAAATATTTAATTTGGTCATCCTAGGAATTTCTCTTCAAGAAAATCAATGTTAACCAATTAGATTTTTTTGTTCAGTTCTGTATTCCTCATTTAAGCATAAACCGACTAACTAATTGTTCTATATATTTTATATTGAGAACTGCAATAAAATTGTAAAGGAGAAAATTTATATAGCCCTGCCTTGTATAGGCTGATAGTAACATAAAGCACACACAATAGATTTATTTCTGCTCCATGACATGGCATATAAAAGGATAATGAAATAAACCAAGGCTGAAAATGAATGAAACAGTGCAGCAAATTGAGGAAGCAGTGGGAATCAGGGAGCCCTCGGAAGTTAGGAGTCTGTAGAGTATTAACTCCAAGTCAGAGTGCGCTAAAAGCCACATATCAAGATGAAGTAATAGGCTGAAGTCAGTCAAGCTGACAAGGATTTAGAGGCCACAGTATATCTGGAGATAAGCATGTCTCAAGTCCAGGGAGTCTATTCTCACTCTTGCAGCTCTGTCATCCCCTCCCGGGACTGATTTCCCTGGGTGGGCTGCACCGCAGAACCGGCCACAGTGGGCACTGAGAATTACCAACCGCCATAGAAGGAAAGAGTGAGGAAATATGTGAATATACAAATTTTCTTTAAGACAACAGGATAAAGTATTGACCATGTAGCTCGTAATGAGAGAAGAGTGGAGTAAAAATATCACGTTACTCTGTGATGATACATAAACGTGTAATTAAGTGACTATGCAATGCGAGTTACTGAAAAGGGTTTAAAATAAGTACTTTCTGACCTCTTGGCGTTCCTTCTTTTGCTCAGGGTCTGTTGTACACCAACTAAACATGTTCGATTCAACATTGTGAAGTATAGGTTTTTAGAATGTTAAAAAAGAAGTGAACAACCCTAATATATAATATATTTATTGATAAGTTAATATATTTTATTAGTGAAGAGCTCCACCAACAAGATTGTTATATCATTATTTTCTAAATCTGTGCCTTTCCACTGAAGAAATTTGACTTCATTCCTTTAATAAATTACTTATGAATGTCATTTCCCTGGTTCAAAAAGATATACCGTGTTTGCATATTCATCTTTTCATCCTATATAAAAGGATATTAAAAGACAAAAATATCTCTCTTGCTCCATCTCTATTTCTACAAGTATTTAAAATTTATATATGTTTATGACTGCTGAAATTTGAACTTCCAATTTAAAATATTTTTAAAAAATTCTCTATCATATATGTATTTTTTCACCAAATATCACAAAGGATGTACACAAAGAGCTAAATAGAAGTGAATGCGTATTATGAATACAAATAAAAGTTTCACATATAGAAGATAGTAGCTTCAATATCTTTATTTTTCTTGTTACCAATAAAATTAATGAGATAAAACCCTATTTTTTTCTCTCAGTTAATCTTATTGAGAGATATCTCTTTAATCTTTTTAATGGATATGCTTGATGCAAATGCACAATTTTATACCCTAAAACTTCACTGGGTAGAGTTCTCCACAGAAGCAGAACAGACAGGAAGCGAGTACATAATTATGCAAGGATGTTACCAGGGAGGCTTGCAGGGGCAGGGGCAGAAGAATACACTGTAGATGTCTAAGCACCAGAGAGCTGCACAATCCACAGAAGAACAAGAGAGGATGCGGGGCCAGCTCAGGGTCAAAGGTCTGGAGGCCAGCTGGGGAGGTACTGGTGTGAATCTGCACTGGAAAGCTGAAACAACTGGAAACTAACATGTGAGGTGATGGCACCGGAAGATACATATGTTGAAAAAGACTCGAGGTCTTCAACTTATGGGTTGACTTTTTTCTTTTTAATTCATGTGGGCTACAAGCCTATTGGCTGTTACCACTGACAACCAAGCTGGGTCTTTCTTCCTTTGAGTGCTGCCTATCATACCTGGAGCATCTAACTGCTAAGCTGACACAGAACAGCTTTCTGTCACAGAGTTCCTTTTTTTTTTTGAGACAGGGTCTTGCTTTGTAGTTCAGGTTGGCCTGAGCTCAGCCTCAAACTCACATCACAGCAATCCTCCTGCCTCTGTCTGCCAAGTGTTAGGATTACAGGCATTAGCCACCATGCCTGGCATTGTGGAATGTGGTACTGATTGCTGGTGCGCGTGAGTCTCCAGGCTCCAGTATTATTGTATGTGTTTACCAGGGAATTGAACCTGGGCCATTGCTGGAACCACTGAGCTAAATCCCTGGCCCACAAGCAGAGTTCTTATATTCCATTCCTTCAAGCATTTTGTCCAGAGAAAACTATTTACCAGACATGACACCAGAGACATAAACGTAGGTAACAGATCTACATTCAGCTTCTGTGTACTGTGATTTCTGTCTATGCATTAGTTTTAAGATAATATACTAAGCTTGAGAGCATGCAGCTGAAATACTACTAAATAGAAGGAAATCTGTGTAGTCACAGTAAAAAAGGTAGATAGATCTCTTATGAGCTCTCCATGGTAAGTAAAGGAAACAGATGATTATTGTGTATTAAACAAAAATTGCAATTTTGTGCTCTATATCAAAAGAGAAAAGAAGTTCAGTGCTTTTATCAAAGTCAGTCAATTAGTAGTCAAGGGTTTTCACTGTCATGGCACACTTTGGTTCATAATCCTCACCAAGACGTCTTCCTGAGAGTGCAGATGTTGTGAATACTGCTCCTGGAACAATGCTAGAAAACAGAGTCACCAGGATTCCTCAAGAACGCTTTATTCTGCTGAAATCACATCATGCTCTCGCTGATAAAATAGGACCAGTGAAGAACTAAGACATTCAAATTGCATCCTGAGTTGAGACTTGGTCATGTGCCAATTATATATTATATTTCTATTCTGAGCTGGATCCGTCTATGCAGTTCTTTCCAGACAAGTAAAACTACTGAAACTTGAGCATTGGAGAATGAATTACTTGTGTGGAAAATAGAGCATTAAAATTATTTGAAGAATGATGAGATCATAGAAACAAAATAGGGTTTTTATTACATTATCATGGAGTAGAATACATTTTCATATATATATATATATATCCTTTTCAAGGTAATAAATCTCATTTTTACAATAAATACTTTAAAATTCCATTAGAATAATTACATCTTGACATTTTAATCTAATTTCCACACACTCTTTATTTTTAAAATTTTGCAAATACAAATATCAATTTCCACCAAAGGTCACATTATGATATTTTTACCATGTTATAATTTGGAAACTTAAATAAAATTATTAGTTTACTCTCTTTCCTTGTTTCAGGATAGAATGCAGAAAATTATTCAAATATTTGAAGTAAATACATAATTACAATAAATTGAAATATTTAAGAGTTTCTATGTTACCAATACTTAAAAGTGTCTAATTCTCAAAGTTTCATGTTTCAAATCATAGAGGAAGTGTACATGTTGTTATCTGGGTGAATTGATATTTAGTTTCTGTTTGATCTAAATTACATAATCAACTAAATTTGCTATACAATTAAACATAATATTTAAAAATTAAAGCTATGATGGATTTTTAGCACTGAATCAAGTATTTGTCTCCCATGTTGACTTTTGTACTTGGCCATTTTTACCAACTAAGAATATTACCACTATTTTAAAGTATCATCATTCATTGTGATGGCTGATTGTACACGTTAACTTGATTTGACAACAGATGCCCAACAACTCATGAACCATTCTTCCTGCTGCCCCACAGAATCTGTGTTGCTATTCTTGAAAAGAAGCATCATTTTTGAATGTGTCTGTGGAGGTGTTTGTGGAGGAGACCAGTGAGTGGCTGGTGAGCTTCTGAGCCAGCTGCTGCATGTGCAAGAGGAGCTCGCTCGGCCTGGGACTGTGACTCAGCTCAGCCAGTGCTCAGAGAACAAACGGTGGTGGGAGGAGCCGTTGCTCCCCTGGAGCTCAGCCCTCTTTCCATCCCTGTTCTTAGAACTTTGCACAGGGGTGACTTGCCCTACCTGTCCCCTCTCTCCATTTTACAGAGGCTTTACTATTAGTCCTCTTCAGCCTCTATAATTGCGGCAGCAAATACCATAATAAATCTCGTCTTTATAACATATCGATTTTATTCCTCCACATAAACCTGACTAATACACTCATTTAATGCTGTAATTGCTCTGAATACTTTTCTTCCCAGGATCACAATATGTTTTTATGACTTACTTATGAACAAATACTCAGAGTCTCATGAGAGTATAGATAACATTAATAAATATAATTTAATAAAATCAGCTAAGTGATGTCATATTTAAAATATATTTGAAGCAAGATTTTTAAAAGAGGTCTGTAGCAATTTTCAAGCTTTCAATGAAGGTTTTTTAAACAAAAATATCCTCTTCCTGAACAATTCAATTGAGACTCACTTGTCATGCTGTGCCGTGAACACTGGTCTTTCACTGGGCATGGTGCACCTTGTAATCCCACTCTTTCTGGCTCAAAAAAATGAGGATTAATTTGTAATTGGTAGCACTTGCCACTAATATTTCTTCTTTTTTTCACGCCTTCCACTAGTAGAACTTAAATTATAGAAGAGTAAATTATATGTAATCTTTTGTCAAAATATTCAAAAACTAGATAGATAGTCTCAATTTACATTTTACATTGAAGAAATACTTACCATGTAAATTAATAAAAGTATACACGATTTAATGATGTAATGCAACTTCCAGGAGCTCCTCACCCTAAAGCCTTCTTTAAAATACTTTGTATGTGAGAAGAGAAGCAGCACAATTCCAAACTAACACTTGAACTTTAGAGCTTTTATTCTGAGAACCTGAGGTGATGAGGGTGGAATTTCCACATGACTGGTATGGGGCTTCACCCACTGGATCGGCACACTGTCAGTCTGTCTGTATGAGTCACAGAGCTGCAGCTCTGGCCTGGGGTGTGGCCTCTTGTCTCCTCCTTGTCAACAGTCTTCTGCACACAGGTCACTGCGAATTAAGCATCTTTACTCTTCCAAGTCTTTTTACCATATTTATAGTGAGGAGCCAGGTGACTATAGACTGAAACTATCAATTTCTGAACCAAACTAAACCTCAGCCTTTTTAATTATGTCAAGGATTGTATTTGGAGATGAGTAGGTTCAAAAGAGCACAAATATAAAAGTTTCATTTGAGAAGAAATTCTTTAGCTCCATGATTGAGAGGGCCTTTAGGAAATCATTTCTCCAGGCTTCATACACTGTCTTTAGATATTTGGGACTCAGAGGCCATGAAAGCCAGGGTCTAAGGGAGACTCACGACTGCTTCAATTGATAACAGACCATGGTACCATTTATGTGGTACACAGAATGCCAGTGGTGTGGGGTCAGGGAGGGGTCTACCCAGATTTCAGAGAACTACTGGAGGAGCCAGGCAAGGAGCCCATGAAAAGGGAATATATGAACAGTAGAAATGAAGTTAAATGTGTGGTGGAGACCCAAGAAATTTGGAGATGTCAGAAATCTGTGCTATCTGCTGAGAAAAGGTGTGGACCATGAGTCCACCCAGCCAAGGACATGAGACCATAACAGCGGCCTCTCCCCTTGGCACCTCACACTTTGCCACCATGGGTCTTGGATGCTGTATTTGGAGCTACAGGACTTCATGGACTTACTATTTTCCCATCCGGTTTTCAGTTTTATTTTGGGCAGATTCTTATGTAGCTCCCTAGACCTTCCATTCAACAGAAATGTTTTCCTGGTCCCACTCTACCTTGGGATTGTATAAGTAGATTTTTTTAAAGTTTTTACAGGTTCATAGGTATGAATTTATTTTAAATCTCAGGAGGGACATTGGCTTATACTTTTTAAAACTGATTGAACCCTAGAGACTTTAAGGAAGAGGCTCTTGTTTCCTTTGACTCTGCTTGTATTATGTTGGGTAGAATTATGAACTGGTTTTTGTTTTTATTTGTTTGTTAACTCTGGATAAAAAAGACATTTGGACGGCAAGTTGGAAATTAGGGGGAGGATGTGGTGTTTAGGGCTGAATGCTGAGATGTCTGGCTTTGGGACCACACTTCCAGATGTGGGATGTCATGTGGCCATGGCAGTGTAGCCTGACTTTTCCCTTATCCCTCCCTCCCTCACTGTGGGCTCCTCCTGCTTAGCTTCCAGCCCATCATGAACTAAACAGTCTTGCTCGTCGTGGCATGAGGTTTCTATATATTTAAGTCGGCTGACTATGGAGTAGATTAACCAACACTGTCAACCAAACTGAAGTTCTCTTCCTTGAAGTTCTGAATGTCAGGTGTTTTGTGTATGAGTCCTGACTAATAAGTTGACGTATAGAGTTCCCTTTACAGTTGGAAAGATATTTCAGTAGTAGAAGTGTGTCATCCCCAGCCACCTTACCAAGATTATTGGTGCTTGCCCACTCTAGCTGGCCCTTTGTATCACACTATTGACTGTAGTTTACTAGAAAAATGGTGTTTCTTCTGATGACTCAACTTTTCTTTCTCTTTTACCAATTGTATACGCATTTTAATGACCACATCACATCCATTTTATTCTTCTACTATTGTCCTTTTCAAATATTTCAAAACACCGGGCATGGTGGCTCACGCCTGTAATCCCAGCACTCAGGAGGCAGAGGCAGGAGGATTGCTGAGTGCAAGGCTGGGCTGGGCTACATAGTGAGTTCAAGGTCAGCCTGTACTACAAAGCAAGATCCTGTGTCAAAAAAAAAAAAAAAAAATCAAAACACTTACTAGGACAATATTCCTAATTTGACCAACTTCATAATTGCATGCTTTCTAAAACAAATTTTAGGCTCTATCAAGAGGAAAAACATGCTTCAAAAGATATTGGAGCAATCTTTATAGTATTTCTTGGCCATACATTGATTGCTAAATGAAAATTTCAAAACTATAAAATGAATCATTGAATTTAAACATGAGTTAAACTTATTTCATATATAAATGAATAATGGTGTATATATTTTTAAATTCAATCTTAACACATTTAAGAAATGAGAGGATTCAAATTCAAGTTTATTCCACATGAAATTTTTTTTTGTATTGGATTCCATATTTATGTTTAATATTATAGTTATATAATCTTCCTTTTTTCTGAAACTACATGAGTGAATAGTATGGTTTCTTTAAAATAATGATAGAAAGTTTAAATTCTGTCAATAATAATCATATTAAAGAAACTTTCAACTTTATATGCAGTTTACATTACAAAGAATAACAAGTTTATCCAAGAAACTATATTATTATCTGACACATGTTATGTTTTCTGAAGATGGCATTAGAAGAGAAAGTAGCCTCTTTACTCAGTCTAAGCAGTTTTCAGCTTGATTTTCTACTTCAACTTGAAGCTCATGAATAAGTTTTTATTAGTAGTTGTTTCCTAGTGCCTTTCTTTTCTTTCTATCATGAAAGTACAGTAAACTTTACTCTTTTACTGAGATGTTTGACAGAAAAACACAGGCTGTCACTTTCACATTTTCATATTTTATTTTTAAATATACATTGAGATTAATATGCCAGGCATAGTGGCTCACACCTGTAATCCCAGCACTCAGGAGACAGAGGTAGGAGTATTGCCAAGAGTGCAAGGCTTGTCTGGGCTACATAGGGAGTTCAGGGTCAGCCTGAATTATAAAGTGAGATCCTGTCTCAAAAATCTTTTTAAAAAATTTTTTAAAATTTTAAAAATATTAGTAAATTCTATAAAATCTTTGGTGTATTTTAAACAATTGCCTAAAATGCAAATTTATTTCATTAAAACCTTCACTGTTTTATCATGAGTTCCTCAGGTTCAGGAAATATATTGGATACATTTCTCTCTGTCATGGCTCTAAGAAAATTAATTCTACTGCTATGTGCTGAATTTAGTGATTTATCACAATGTCCTTAGATAAATGGATTATTAGATATCACTGAATTGTATTTCTTAATGAACTAATATTCTATTTTTCTGAAGTAGTTTTCCACTATTTCTTACTTAGATACAATTAATAAGGGTATATATTTTGAATGAGAAAGGTGGATAAATTTCACAGGCTTTCTTGGATTTTCTTTTGCCTTGATAAAATAAGGCAACATTTTCAATAACTGCTACAAGCTCTCATGATATAAACTCTCTAAAGTCTCCTATTCAGGAGTAGTAACAGTCTTAGAAATCAGGGAGCATCAAAGTGCAGAGTTTGTGAGACAAAATTACTGTCTCTGAGTGCTCATTCCGCCTTTACTATATGTGAACTTGTAATATTCTTGTGCCCTGCTTTCGGTGGATTACTTTCCACTTAACAGAAATATATGTTAAAGGGAAAAAGATGACCTGTGATAGCTTTGGCAGAAACAGACTTCCTTCAGCTCTTCTTTTAAAACATTGTTTTCCTCCACGGAGAAAAGGGCACAAAAATAGTAAAATTTGAGTTTGATAAAATATATAATATATAGGTTTTGCACTGAAAACTGTCAGCAAATGGGAAGTCTCATTAATTCTAATTTTGTAATTCTTCAGTTTACTCCAAGAATTATGTAATGATATTTATAAAAATTAAAAATATATACTGTATTAATGATCTATTTTACATAAACAGTCTTAATCTATGCCAAAACGCTTGCACCAGAATTCTTGTAGCAGCACTTGCATTTTAATAAAATTGTTACATACAACCAGGACACCTACCAAAAGTGTCATCATTAAAAGTTATATGAAATAAACCCTGTAAAATATTAAAGAACCATTGGAAAACCAAATAAGACTTCGAACTGATGTGGCTAAAGTAGTAACATGTTTATGTTGGTTAAATCCCAGGTATGTTTCCTTTGTGTAGTTCATTCTAAGCATCAGGTATCATTCTGAAAACTTTGCAGATATCGCTGTGTTCTATCCAGCAGCTTTCTGAAATGGGGACGTTATCATTACGCCTTCATTTTCCTGATGAGTCATGTGAGAAGAGTGTAGCTATTACGTGGTTTTCCAAGACCGAGGACGAGCGAGCAGAGCACTTGTGAAGGGAATCCAGGCAATTCCAGGAAATTCCAAGAAAATATCCTTACACTACACAGAGGCTGCCACTGAGAAAAGAAAATGCTGAATAAATGTGTATAGATTTTAAAAAATTATCTGTTTCTTTATATATGTGTATGTGGGCACAATACATTGCACAGGGTACCTTGGACAGCAGAGTGTAAAAGAAACGCTACCTCTCCTGACATTAGATTCAGATAGTCAAATGTAGTTTTCTGCTCTTCTGCATTTTTTAAACTTTCCTACTCGGTGTTCCCATCTCTGAGCACAACATTCGACACACACAAACTTCAAAGAGTGTGAGCTGGGCCGTTCCAAGGCAGTGGATTTGATTCAGGGCTGCTCCACGGCACCGATGTTGAGGCTGAGGACGTGGGGGAGCAAGTGTGGTTAGTTAAAGGTGGCCGGAAATCAAAGCAGGGAAATAGTGCTTGAAAGGAAAGGGTGAGGACTAAAAATAGTGCTCAAAGTCTTCAAGCCCAAGACCCAACCAGACACTCTAGAGAGTGCGTCACTAGCCTAACGCAGTGAAGTTCAAAGGCGGAATGGTCCAATTTTGACAACCTCTCCTGACTATGGCATCCATTGATAGGTGAGAGGTAATTATTTCCAATCCGACTAGGACAGCTTGGTGCGCTGAAGAGCGAAGAGCAATGGTGCACACAGGCAGCAGATAAGGCCAGCCGAGGTGCTCTTGGATCAGAAAAGAGTCCGCTATTTCTATGGCCATAAAACTCCCTCACAGACAGTGGTAGAAATGAAAGTGTCAAAGCGTTTCTTATGTTTTTTAATCTTAGGATGTTCAAAAACAGCGAGAGACGTAAAAGATGTTTGAGAATAAAATATGCTATAAACAAATGTTTGTGAATCAAATAAGTGGGTACTATTAGTCTTTTTATCTCTATAGAAAGAAATGGAATATATTCAACTAATGAAAAAAGCTATAGATCCTTAGCAGCTTTTCTTAGAAGATTGTTAAAATTCTTGGAGTCTCTAATTTCCTGGAAATTCCACTGCATTCGTGGTTTTAGAGGTGCTGGTCCAAGTTTAAGTGACCCATGCCATTAGCTCAATATGGTGTATCATTCTGAAAATCATACAGAGCAAAACATTTGCCTCAAGTGACAGAAGACAGAACAAAAACAGATGAAGGTCCCCCAGGGTGCTTTAGGTGGAGAGCCTTCCAGTAGTGCTGTACTCCTAAAGGTCCAGAGCAACTCCCAATAGTGCTGCACTGAGTACCAAGCTTCTAACCCTGGGAGGTGGAGGGTCTCTAGCTAAAGCTCATAACCCACAGGGGTTACTAAAAATAAATCCTCATTTGTGATGAAGGGTGATAACGATGCATCAAAATAAGTTTATCATTTGAGAGAATGCACCACAACAGTGAGAGATGCTGGGAAGGAGGTGGCCTAACTATGCCTGCAACAGCAGATACATAGGGCATTTCTGTACTATCTTCTCAGTATTGCTATGAAACACACTCTGTTCTGAAATCGTTTATTAAAAGTAAAATTAAAAAGAAAATAAGTTCTGGGCTGGGGAGTTAGCTCAGTGATTCTGGCGCCTGTCTTGTAAGCGCAAGGACCCGGGTTCAATCCTCGGTAACCACACACAATACTGAGCATGGAGACTCACGCCCGGCAGCAGCCAGTACCACATACCACAGTGCCGGGCGTGGTGGCTCACACCTGTAATCCCAGCACTCGGGAAGCAGAGGCAGGAGGATTGCTGAGATGTGAGTTTGAGGCTGAGCTGAGTGCCAGCCTGAACCACAAAGCGAGACCCTTTCTCAAAAAAACCTAAAAAAAAAAAAAAAAATAAAATAAAAGTTCTTTCAGGCTACTACTAATGGAGTAATGTTCCGAAGAGCAGAAACTCAGCATCTCTAGAATAATTTCTATAATCTCTCCTCCCCCTTCTCCTTTCCTTACTTTCCTGCTCCTTCTAGGAGCAGTGGCTCCCCCTGACAGTGTGTGCTGTATCTGGAGAGATCTCATCTTATAAATGTACATATTGTATTCACAAAATTTTACTTTTGTGGGTTTGTTCATTTTTATTTTAGCATGGGAAACATAATTTTACCTCCATAAATACCATCCAAATAACTTGCTGTCCAAATATCAAACAATTGAAATTGTCATATTTCTTCTCCATTCCTATGAGAAGATAAAAAAATCATATTTCATAATAGTACCTCAAAATAATGAGCTCATGAATTCTTCTATATTTTATAGTTATTCTTTTTTTTTTTACTTATATATAAATTTAGGTCATAATCTCAAAGGGATAGTCTTGACTGTCTTAATTTCAAATGCTGAAATTTTAAAGGATCAAATTCCATAAATTCTAAAAAGCCAAATGCATTTTTTAGGGGGAAAAACATTGAAAAAATATTTACAGGACAAGGGAAAGCAGGGTGTCCTAAGTGGAAAGTATATTTATGTTTATTTTAAGTTTTTGTCTGCGTGTTTGTTTTTAGACATGGTCTCCCTTTATAGTTCAAAGCCCTAGCTCCCTGTGTACCCCTGGCTAACCTCTAATTCACAGCAATCCTCCCTGTCTCCTGAGTGCTGGGATTACAGACATGAGCCCCCACTCTTGCATTGTGGTATGTTGTGCTGGCAATCAAACTCGGGACTTTGCAATTGCCAGGCAGACACCAAACCACTGAGCTAAATCCCCAGTTGCATTTGCGCTTATTTTCTAAGTGAAACTTCTCCTTCTGGGGCACTACATACAGGAACAAGAGCATCCCCATGTGATTTTCCCATCTTTGTCTCACGATTCTATGTTGTTTTCACTGCGTGGTGATTCATTATGCACAGACCACAGATGTGAGCACACACACTGGCAAAGGGGAAGCATCCTTGCTCTATTAATATTCACTTATGATAATGTGCACTTGGCTGTTTTGAAGCCCTGTCTTCCTATCTTCACTAGTTTCATCAGATATAGGTGGCATTAACTCATTAAAGCTACCAGGATGTCATAAACTTGTCTTTTAATATATTGCACGGCCTATGCCATCTGCAGAAATTGGCTTTTAATCACTCTGTTCAGCATATTTATTATGATAATTATTATTTTTATTTCATCTTTTAGTATCTCAATTTTAAGGATTTTAATACTTCAGGATAATAATTTGGGCTTCACAAATTTTAATCTTTCAAATGTTAACATGTGGAGTTTTTGCTTTCAGAGTCTTATCTTTTGAAGTTGTGTTGTGCTTGCCCTGGTCAAGTACTACTTTGAACCATCAATGATGCCTTAGCTGAAACTCTCTAACATTTTTTTAACATTATATAATCATGGGTCTTTCAAGAGTAATGTCGATTCTTTTAGATTTTTTTGTGCAGATATTATTGAGCCATAATCATATAAGAAAAGCACTGTGGCAGGAGAGGAGATTAAGATTTGAAATGAAATCCCTCAAAAGGCATTTAGCTTACTTTTGCTTTGGACAGCATAAATCAGATTAATTTATTGTTTCATACATACAGTGACTCCAATTTTGTCATTTCTATAGTTTGATCCTCTTTTTGTGTCTATATAGATAGATAACAGACAGATGATAGATAGATAGATAGATGGCTGTTATAATGTCACCCATGTAATTCACAAATTGGTGAAAGTGATTTTAATAGTTTTCCACTGTGTAGAAACCCAGTTTCTTGATAAAACCTGGGCTAAGAAAATAATCAATTTTTCACATTTTGCCATTTGTCTCCATCCAACAGATCTCTAGTACCAAAATCAAGACAAGTGCTGACAGCAGGTCTCTAATAGGATAGTCCTTGTTTGACACTTTTTTCATGTGTGAAGGGAGCTGATGTGGTTTGGAATCATGTTGCAGGGTATGCAGCTCTAAGATGGCAACATCATAAGTTTTCTGTCTACAAGTTTCTTCTTACTAAATCAGTGGTTTTCTTTTTAATCTGCTTTATCAGTCAGTAAAATCACATAGAGATGTACACAAGAGTCTGGTCGACAGTCCTCTGGTCCCTAGAAGATTACAAAAGCACGTGCAATTACATTCAAAATTGTCACCATTATTACCCATTACACAGATAATGTACTTTTCTACACAAAGCTACCCTATGAATTGAAGGAAGTAAATGTGTTGTGAGCTACAAAGCATTAGTGTTTATGGTCTCTGACAGTTTACATAAATTCTGTACATAGTCTTGTCATTTTCAATAGAAGAATGTCAAGAAATTGTCAAAAACCAATATTAGAATAATTGAAATGGTGAAAAATGAGAAAATTTTAACTTCTTAAAGAATGGAAATATATTTTCAAAACATTTTCCAAAATTAGGATAACCTTACTTTCTAAAATCATATTACAAACATTTCCATTTGGGTACAATTGTTTTTAGAGTAATGAATATTAGAACACAACCATTATTTTTACTACCTCATTGTGAAAAAGTAAAGATACATTGAAGACATGCATTTACATCTTTGTAAAATCTCTTATAAACGTGATAATGTATTGAAATGCAGCCATACAATATCTCAATGGCATTGCAGGAAAAAATGAAGTCTGTTTCCAATTAAACATAAGTATCCCCAAATCTTCTTCACAGATGTGATATCCACCTTAATGGCAAAATGCAGAAGTTACTTTCATGTAGAAGATAAAATAGAAAATTAAGTCATTATTTCTAATGTTGTTTTTTCTTGCCTCAATTATATAGTAGACATACAGTGTCTCTAAGCTTGTTTCTACAACTGACACAATTCAAATTGGTATTGCTTTTTTCCTTTTATATCCTAGTGTTAATACCTTAGTGAATTTGGAGCCATGGTCAGTATATAAAGAGAGCTATTACCTACAGAAAGTCACAAGGAGTACTCACGAAAATATGTGAAAGGAAATGAACTACAGCATGGAGATAAGTCAGAAACACCTTGTAGCTGTGTCTGTTATACTAAATTTAGTAGACCTTTGGCTAAATGAGTATTTCATTGCAAAGTCACATCTCCATAACTATGTTATTGATATTGCTAAGTTATATCTCAGTTCTTTAATTTATAGTCTGGACTAATTTAAAGTTTTTGTGCAATTATCACTATGGTTGAATTTAGAGACAGTAGTAACTGTATTTTAAATATTTTTTTTTACCATTATTGTCTCTGTTATATTTTGTCCTTTGCTGGGATTTTGTCCTATCCTTTCTATTTTCTTCCTCATGTAGCACTAAGATAAAAATGTATACATAATCTTATTACAGACCTAAACAAAACTTTATAAGCACTCTTAGTTATTTGCTTACATCTAAAAAGTTGCCAGTTTTTCTTAAGTGTACATGAAATACAAATATTTTGCAAAAGTAACATGTCCAGTCTAAACTACTAAAGGGTTCATATTTATTATATGAAGTTTTCCACAGTGCATAAAATTTTAATGTCTTTCTGTGTATGCTTTTTATTAAACAGGAAAATATTGTGAATTGACTGTATTTCACATATTGTATTACCTACACGATAAAAATTTCCAAATGAACATCATTCATTCTGATATTTACCTTTTTATATAAGTACAAGTGAATAAACCTGTGTAGAAATATTGTTTGCTCTTCTGTAAATTTCTTATTTTATTTTTTTTAAGATTTGAATCTTTATTGGTATATTTTGATAGCTATTCAACTTCAGTCTTAACATGAATTTTAAAGAAATTCAATGAAAATCTAGCTTCAGAAGTTTTAGCATTTCCTTTTATTTATTGAATGAAAAAATGTTCTACTTTTTTCCTGAAAGAGATTTTTTGGAAATTCCTAGGCCTCTAGTTATGTCGAAAGTAAAGAACGACATCATCTATTCCTTTAAGTGACTTTAGAGATGAATGTTGTAGATATTCCAAGAAATCCAAATGAACCGATTATCAAAGTTTAGTCAAATCATAGCAAGCAGGAAGAACATTGTGCTTGTGTTCATCTATCGAGTGAAAGAAATAGGATGTGCTGTACCAGGGATTAGAATGAGGTAATCATCCACTTGACATTTAAACCACCACTAATCAAGTGTTCTTTTAGAAGTAGATAAAAGGGTCACAAATTGTAAAGCAGCACATCTTAACCCAATGATGTTTTGCTACCATAAATAACACTCCACAGAAACATTTTTATTAGATCACTTATGTGAGATGTTTCTAATTTCTAATGATATTTGTTCACATACAGAGTTTTGTAAAAATCCCTAGGATGGCTCAGCGGTAGAGCACTTGCTTGGAATGTGCAGGACCATAGACTTGAGTTCTAGAACAACAACAAAAATCCTATATACAGAGAACAAATCAATTAAAGAGAAAAGAGAATTGAAAAACCAACAGTATTTGTTGATTTTTCCACTTTTTAGCACACAGTAATTGCACTTATCACTGTAAGTTAGTGTGATGTTTAACCAATGATAACCTCCTCCTACACTTCCCAAGCTCTGTTAACCACAATCCTACTTTTGGGGTGACCATCTTAGCTTCCACACATGAGAGAGACTGTGCAATAGTACTTGATTAACATTCACCAAAAACGTTATATAGGTCGCTTTGTGCACCTTAGTCACGGACATGACAAGGGCTATTGGGGAGCTGCCTCAGTAGTTCAGTCTTTTGAGGGACTTGCCAAACATCGCTACTCTACACAAAGCCTCATCTGGAGGCAATCACTGGAATTTTGTTATTTTCCACTCCACAGAGTTTCACACAGACTTACAGTAGTTCATTCAGAAAATAGTTGTTCTGCCAGATGTTTACATCTGTTTGTAAACACACCCACACGTGTGTGACAGGCTAGAGAGAACAAGATAATTTCAATACACTTGGAAGCTACAATATCATTCATTATCTATTTTTTAAGTACAAATAAAAAGGAGATATTTATGAAGAAAACACATAAAAGATAATTTCTTCTTAGCTGGAAAGAACAAACCTTTTAACTGTCATTATCAGGGATTTTGCATGCCTGTGAGTATTGCTAGTAGAATAAGCAGCAACCTATAAGTAGGTAACAGGTCTTCAGTTTAAAATTTAGTGTATCTGAGTAGTCCATTTTAACATTCAAAAGAATGAAACAATTATCAAAGAAATACAGGTCTTCCATTTTAAAATTAATATTGAAGTGTAGCATTTCTACAGAAATAGAAGAAACTAATCTCTACTATCCCTACAGATGTGTTGTGCAGAAAAATTCTATAACAGTGTATTTTTCATTTTATACATAAATTAATGATTAAATTCTTATTTAATACTATTTAAATAATACATTCATTCATTTTAGGTAAGAAAAAAAATGTATTGCATCTGTCTGTTTCATAATAATCTCTTGGATATTATTATTTCATTCACAAAGCTACTATAATTTATTGTCATTGAAGTATGATAAGATACCTTCTTAGACTTTAATATACAAATGAAAATATGCAATTAATATTATTTTATGAAAATATAAAATTAAGCTTTCTAGGTCAAAGTATTTTAACCCACACACACCAATCAAACCAACAATACAATTAAAAAGGGGATATAACTCAGTAGTACAAGGTCAAAAGTTTGACCCCTAGCTCTGGAAAAATACATAAATAAATAAATAAATAAATAAATAAATAATAACCTCTTCATGAGGGGGTACAGATTATATTAAAAGTATAAATATCTAAAGGTTTTGGCTGTGGTAGAAAGCACTAAAAATCTGTGTGAAAGGGAAATCATGAAGTCCAGTGTTTAGAATTATTACATGTTTTGAAACTGGTATGTAAGAAATGTCTAGATAAACACTGAAGTATCTTTCAAATGTGAAGCCAAGTATACTGTAGAGAAAGAGAGCAGCAGAACATATAGAAGATATCAGGTTCAGAAAATATCTATAAATTATGGTAGAAGCCCCAGGAAAAATTCATAAACGTTATCATAATTATTTTTTCTTAAAATACCGCTGTTAAAAATGAAATGATAAATTAAAAATTAGCAGAAATTTTTCAAAATGTATATGCAACATAGAAATCTTAAACATATGAAGAGCTCATACACCTGAATTATATGCAAAGAACAATAACTACTAAACAAGATAAATATCAATAAAAACACATGAATAACAGATCAAACAATCATACAAATATAGAAGAATGAATATAACTAGAGTTTAAGAAAGTCAATTTGAAACTATAATCATTTTAATATACACAGAGGCTCACAGAATCGCATCTATAGTTCACGTGACTTACAGTGAAAAGTCACATAAACTGTTGAGTGGAATTCAAACACAACCTGTCTGGTTCATAAAGTATTTCAGTAGACCTAAATTTGATATTCTGCTTGATGACAGGGATGGGTGAAGAAGGGAGAATAGGCAGAGTCATTTCTATGTCCCTTGAAGATGAATTGCTGATGGAAGCTTTATTCATTAACCCGCTCTTGTCCATAGGAGAGAAAAATTTTGATGCTTCCTGTAAGAAATGAACCAAACTAAGCAATTTGGGCCATGTGTGGAAGAGTTTAGATCTAGAAGGTGTCCTATGGAAAACTCGCACTGTCCTCTGTCTTGGTGATGAAATGAAAACATTTCACTCCAGAAGAAAATGTACATTAAAAGATTGAAGGAGAAGTTCAAGTCTGGTTGGGTCAAGTATGCCAAATGTATGCCTCCTAAGCTAGGAAACACCCAAAGGAGTGCCAGCATGCTTACTCCCGTGCCTAGAAACTGGCCTATAGCCCCTTGTAGGCCTCTTCTTCCTCCTCTAGTCATGACTCCTCCACTCAGCTGAGAGCTAATCATAAAAGGTAAAAACTTGTGTCTCACCAATCCGCTACAGCCCTTTGGCCCTGTGTGCCATAGCCATGCCCATTCTCCTTGCTCTATAGAAGCCTAAGGAGCCCTCAATAAAGTAAACAACGGAGCGGCATCTACAAGGTCAGTTTCGAAGAATGAAGCCATGAATCCCGAATCTAAAGCTCAAATGGGAAAATGGTAAGTTGAAGACATCATGAATAAACTGTCTGAAGAATTCCCTGAATATGACCGTTCAGTTTGAGTTCACATTCTCCAGTGTTCAAATACTCTAAGGAGGACCTGTGCTTCCCTTCAGAGTGGAATCTCGAACCTTGTCCTTCACGAGTGGACACAGGTGAGGGATCCTCACCCCAAATGAACTGATTCTGCTGTCCAGGATTTGGGAATTGAAATGTGAAAGTGAAATCAGAGTTTCTCAGAGAACCGGAGGTGAGCAGCCATTAACAGGACTATTCTGGGCAGGATGGAGGGACCACGTGATCTGATCTGGACGTGGAATCCAAACATTAGAATGATGTTTCTCAGAGACTTGACGGGCATAGAACAGAGATAAACAGCTTCTCCTGCTTGAACAAAACACTTACCGTCTGTAATTTAGAAAGGGGGAAAGATGTACTTTGATCAGGTTTTCAGCAGTTCTTCCCATGGTTCCAGGCTCTGAGGCACAAATACCAGGCTGCAAGTTGGGGGTGGAGGAAGGTGTGTGACTGGAAAGCAGCCAGAATGCACAGCACAGGTAGAGAAAGGGGCAGAAGTGAGGCGCTGCCCGCAAGGGCACAGCAACGCCTTGCCTAGACATTCAAGCATCACCATAGGGAAGGCAAACATTGATGAGAGTCCAAACTGCCCTCAGACTGGATCCATTCCCACAACCTAAACTACACCAGTGAGACTGTAGTTAATAACTTATCATATATTTCAAAGAAACTGAAAGAGATGAGATTAGACATTCTTACCACAGTAAATGATAAGTATTAAGGTATGTTAACTTGTCTTGCTTGATTATTCTACAATGTAGACATGTAAGAAAGAATCACATATACCTCTTAATCTACACATTTTTATGTGTCAATTAAAGTAACAAAAAAATTTTAAACCGTTTTTAGTATAATGCTGGTAGAATGATAAATGATTGAGTTGTTCTGAGAAGTTTTGGGATGCTCTATTACAGCTCTTCAACTCAATCAATATAGCTCGATAATCAAGTCAATCAGTAAATTAATATTCTTATTGTATATTTGCTAAGAAACAGCACATACAAATCTGACAACATTCACATTTTCTACAATACCCACTAGTAATAATCCAATGCCTTTCCAAACCAAGTAACTGTTTTAGAATATAGAGATGAGTGAAGTCAATTTAAAATAAATAAGATACATGAAGTGAATCTACTATATCAATATTTCTCAAGCATGTTAACACAAACAGGAAATAATGCTGGACTGATGACTTTGGTGAGTCTGCTGCACAAGGTTGATCAGGGAAAGTCATCAGGTCTTTGTGCCTGGGGTTCAGGACCTGAAGACCAAACAAAAGGAAAGAAAATCTCGCACATGTGTATTACAAGTAGGGTGACATCAGCCACAACTTATTTGCCATCAAATAACAGGAGTTACAAGCACGTAGGCACTATCTTGGAATTCGGGTCTCAGGAAACACTCTTTGAAACAAATCACTGAAATCTTTGCACTGATCCTTTGGATGTGTATGTTTTGTGCTCTAAGTGGCTTCTAAAACTCCAGTTTTTATAGGAATCAAATTGCCCTGAGTGAAGCTACCACTTAAATGTCAGATTGATTTAGTGTGAATTTATTTTACTTTCCTTTGGAAATTCGACTTGAAATCAGAGTTTGAGAATACAATGAGAGTTCTGGGTACCTGAAGAACCACTAAGATGATCTTACAACTATTAGACTCTATCTCCAGGACTGTGGCTGCTAAGTACAGTGTTCCTTGACCTTATGTAATACTTTGGACATAAGTGCTCATTAAATGTTTGCTATATAAATTAGGAAATTAATGTAAAAGTAGGGCAACAAAATGAAAACAATTTTACTTTGGCCAAAATATGTTTAATATTAGTAGTTAGAGGTGTTATTATTAGTTAGAGGTGTCCATGAATATTTCTTACTACTTAGTTCTGTGATCATTATGTAGCAGAACCTGTAAACTCAGGAGGCCTGGATTTGAATGGATGAAGACAATTTCTACACATTTCTGGTCTGGTGATATTTTATTTAATTTAGACTTTTGCACAGTGATGACTCGATCAAACAATTTTTCCATTAATTTTAAACAATGATTCCACTGAAGAAAATAGAATGTGATACTTAAAAAAAATTTGGAGCCAGATTGCTTCATTTTAAATTCACATCTCCCTACATAGTCTCTGGAAAAGCATCTTCCCT
>PVIR01012356.1:0-44598 GCA_004026965.1 Petromus typicus
AGTATGAGTTCCAATGCCCAGAAGTGATGGCATTGGGAATGTCTGTACTGGCCCCAGAGATACCGTGCTGAATAAGTCTGAACATCTCCCAGTGAGAATGACACCACCAGTGTTTTTGTAGAGATGTTCTGTTAGATTAAGAATACATTTTTCTGTGCCTATTAGCCATGAGATTTTGTCATGTGTGGGTACTAAATCTTATCATATGATTTAGATTCTGATCTATTCCTATGATCACATAGTTGTCTTCTCTATTATGTTAGTAACGTAAAATACACTTGTCAATTTTAAAGATAAATATTCTGACTTTGCTAAAGTAAACACAACATGGTCATTTTTAGATCACTGGATCCCATTTTAGAGAAATCCATTTGCGGCAACTATTTAATTTAAAATGTGCAAAGGCTACATTCTCAAGTGGGACTAATCTAAAACTTTTTATTCTTCATAGAGTTCTTGTCAACGTCACAAGATGTGTTGGTGAGTGTAGCCTTTGTGAAATTACAGCTACTTTTTCTCTGAGATGTTAGGAAGAATTCTACAGGAAAACCATTTAGGTTTGGAGTTTACGTTACAGAAAACTAACTGCAAATGTAATCAGCTTATACAATTATACAGTTTTCTTTCTATGTCAGTTGCTGCTGTTGTTGTTTGTTCATCTGTTTGTTTTGAGTCAAGGTCTCACTTTTGTAGTTCAGGCTGGCCCTGAACTCACTATGTAGCCCTGGTGAGCCTCAAAGCAATCCTCCTGCCTCTGTCTCCCCAGTACTGGGATGACAGGCGTGAGCCACCATGCCCAGCACTGTGGTATGTACTGCTGATTGCTGGTGGCCATGAGTCATCACAACCAGTGTTGTTGTGTGCGGGTACCGGGGATAGAACTTGGGACCTTGCCCTTGCAAGGCAGGCGCCAGAACCACTGAGCTAAATCCTCAGCCTTCTATATCAGTTTTTAAACTTTGCTTCTTTTAAAAATTTTATTAGACTAAAATCATCCATAGCTCACTGTCTATGATATTTATAGAATTTAGGGCGAGTTTATATTCTTTGAGTTTTTGTTTGTATTTTTTGTACCTAGATTAACCTGATCTCATGCAAGTTAAGCAGTACATCAAAGAAACAATGCTCCTCTTCATTTTTTCTATGAATATTTATAACTTTTGTTAATATCTGTTGTTTTTCTTTCTTCTTTCTTTGAATTTATTGTATATTTTTCTTCTCTATTTTTATTAACTTATTTTTCACTATATACCTACATAACTATTTCCCTCTAATAATTCTTCTAAAGTATTCTGCAGTTTTATGTGTAATATTTTCCTTGTTATTTGATTTAAATATATTCTAATTAGTCATTGTAATTTTTTGTGTCTGGTACCAAGGATCAAACTCCAGCCCTTGTGCTTCACTTCCAGCGCAGGCATGGTACCACTCAAGCTAAGTCACCGGCTCTTCATCTTTTCTTTAACCTACAGGCTATTTGAGACTATTTCTTGAAAACCATGCATCGTAACACATGCCTGTCATCCTACAATTTGGCAAACTGAGGCAGGAAGGTCACTGCGAGTTCAGAAGTATCCTGGGCTACATCGTGAGTTTGAGACCAGCATGGGCTGTATGGTGAAAACCTGTCTCAAAAGGAAAACAAAGAATGCATTTCAGTATCAAGATCTAGAAGTTATTGGTTATTAGAATAATTTCATTAGGGCTCAGGAAAGATTCTCTATAATTTTAAACATGTTTCAAACATGCTTCATGATCCCATAAACAGCCAATGTTTATAAATGTTACATGTGCTTACAGCATGCATGTCCTGCTGTTTCTAAACTGCATAGTGTTCTGTATGTGTACAACATCAGCTTATGTAATGATATTGTTTCTACAAACTAGTGATTTAGAATTGTCATGCTTTCTTAATGAAGTGAACTTTTTAGTTTATCTCTCACAAAGCTTTTTAATTTCAGGCCTATTAGTTCTCTTTTTATGTATTCATATAGTGTTCATTGGTGAATGCTTCTATGAAATACCTTACCCTCTATTTTCAACCTTACTGTATGTATATATGCATCTCTTGAGTTTTGAAGTAACTCTGAGTTTGTGTTCTTTTTTACTAATTATTTTTCTTTTTTAACACAAGGTCTCATGATGCTGCCCAGGATGCTCTCCAACTCAAAGTCCTCCTGTCTCAGCCTCCTCACCAGCTGGGGTCACAAATGTGACCTCCTGTACCCAGATATACACTTCCTATTCATTTGCAGCTATTCCACAGTACTTTGGCTTATATTCCTCTAGTCAGTCCAAAGCTTTTAGCACAAATTAACTCTTCCAACGGGATACTGTCATTAGATGTTTTGTGCCAAAAATTTTTTACCTATGAGATATTATCACATTTGTTTATGAATCGATATTTACAGATTTACTCACACATCTACAAGCACTCATACCAAACTCATGAGCTTCAGAACTCCAATTATTGTGGAATTTGGAAAGTAATATGCTGGTACTACTGGTCATCTCCAGTGAGGTCTGATGCCACCTCTAATCAGGGACTCTAGAAAGAAATGCATGACCACTCATTTTAAATGAAAAACATAGACTATAAAAGCCTCAAGTCGATTCAGGCTATGTTTATTAACAGGTAAGTACAGACCAGGTCTTTCTGTGCAGGGAGAACATAAAATTTAAGATTTGGATGAGAGACTACGGCCAAGATTTGGATAAGAGACCTTTCACAGTGACTAGTTTTCAGAAGGGGTTCAACAGAGGTTGTTTTCACCTGATACGTCAGAGAGGAAATTTTTCTTTCCAACCAGATACTGGAGTTTTGGAAGCTGGGGCTTTCACCCTGGAAGCCCACTCATGCAGCTGACAGATATTCCTGCAGCAACAATGCTTACATTGGAAAGAAACAACAGTGATGTTGGCTAACTTTCCAACAGTTCAAAATGGAACCAAGATCTGCACTCAGGATTCTAGACTCTGTGTTTTCACTTCCAACATATCTTGCCTGCTAGAGCAGGAATAAAAAAGGCCAGGTATATGAACATAAGACCTGCAAACCAGTTACTGATGCCAAAACCTAGTCAGGAAATCAGTGAAAATATCTACCCTGATGCATGATGTGGGAAAAGTTCTTAAAAAGACCATGAGAAGAGGAGAAAATCAGCATCTTTCTCTCCTAAATGGAGATGTAAATAATGTTTCAGTTGGAAGGCTGCACAGTCCGGCAGTTTTCATTCAGGAGTAAATTATTCCCAACAACTACAGAACATTTATTACACTAATTATACCATTATTCACATCCCTCTACTAGACTGATCCAACATGCACGCATTTTAAAATATGGATTTACAGACTTTTATCTCATAAATCTCCGTGAAGAAAACCCACCAGGTATTTCAATGGGCAAGTCTTACATTCTCAGTGGTTTCAAATTTCCAGGCACTGAAGAGAAATAAGCTAAAGAGTGAAATCTATCCTTGATAAACCACTTGTACTCACAGAATCAAAGATACACAGAAACCGAAAGTGAATGCAGGTTTTAAGACGATCTAAAAGAGACAGAAATAAATTGTTCTCTGTCTTCCACATGAGTTCATTTTTAACTCTCTATGAATTGTTTAGGACATTTGGAACTGTTCGAAGCAGAGCTTAACAATTTTAAGCAGTAGTTTTGGAGCAAAAATATCAAAGTATAAAATCATTGTTAGAGAAAAATGACTTTTCATACACTGACAGTAAGAGATTGCATTCCTTTAATCCTTTAGGAAATTAACCTGATAGTATCAGCACAATTAAAAACACAACTTGATATAGCAATATTATTTCAGGGACATTTATCCTATAAAAATAAAAGAATTCTGCATGCAGACATTCATGCATGCTTTTTAATAGTTTCAATATTGACCTAGTACCCATTCTCTACTAACAAAGGGTAGAAAAGCCCCTCGCTCTTATAATTTTTAAATGCTAGGGGAGAAAATTGGAAAAAAAATATATAAAGAAAAGTTCCAGGTAGACTGCGGAGACTGTTTGGGACAATACGATGACTTGCAACTTTAGACGAGTGAGGGAGAAAAGCTCCCTCTGAGGAACAGGTGGCTTTTTCTTGGAGAACCAAGTCAGAATTCAGCCTTGAAAGCACTGCAGGGATCTACATATCTGAAGAAGTCTGACACCACCCTGAACTACGGCAGCAGTGGAATATTCAGCCGAGTTATACTCACATGATGAAATGTGACACAGATGTCAACCGTATCCAGTTGGCACCCCACACTCAAATATGCCTGAAATTTGACTTCTGCCCTCTCTCTTGAGACAGTTTGCTCATTTTTTGGTTTGACTCAGCTGAGTTTTTGGCAACTCTATTCTTTCAGGTTTGAGACTAAAGGCCTTGATATTATCCTGGGTTTTACATTTTGTCCTATACTCCATATTCACCTGGACTTTCAGGAAAACCAGAGACTCGGTCTTGAAAATATATCCAGAATTCCACCATTACCTGTCTTTCCTTCCAAAGAAATTAACAGGAACCAGAATTTCTTTTTTCCAAACCAGATTACTGAAAGTAGAAATACTACATTAACTTCCCAGTGCCTCTCTGTGTCGGAGCAGGCACAATGCAACATTCCTCCTGACATTATCTAATCCGCTTAATGGGATGGGAGGACCCTGCCTCAAGAACCTCCAGCCTCCACTCTCGGAGGCTGGACCAGACCACAGAAAGACCAAGAAGCATCTCAAAAGAGAGCACTTGCTGGGTCCCCTTCCTAGACTGTTGCTACGAGGTCACACCTTTTTATCCAATCACATTTCTACATGGCTGTGAATTCTTTATAGAACTTAAGCATAAAAATAATTTTCTCGGGGTTTTTGTGAAGGTTCCTGTGTGATGTAAAACTTCAATAAAATAAGTTTGTGAGTACTCTTCTTTTGATAACCTGTCTTGTTAGAAGAATGATCTTGGAGAGCCTTAGGGGAAAAAAGGGTCACGCCTCTCTGCCACTTAGCCATCCTTAGAACTCAAGGCCTTATGAAGGTTGACATTCTCTCTCTTCTCTCACTAACCATGGGCTACCACAGTCCTGGAGTCATGATGAAGGCTGATGAGAATTAATCAAACCCAAGAATAAATGCATCATTAAAACACTCACAGATTGTCGCTAGGTACGTGTGTACATACGGGAGATCAGTGTTGGAGGACAGAAGTCAGAGCGTACACTGACTCGCATGAGGAGCAAGGTCAGAGGCAAAGAGGCAGCTGTTAAAACTGTGTCTTCAGCATCACAAATTGATTAAATTCTCCTTACGTGACTTTTTATTCAGGACTTCTTTAAATAACACTATAATTCAAACTTTCAAAGCATATTAATAGTGGCGAGAACATGTACTTAAAACCCTCTAATGCAAACATTGATTCATGTCTCCCTTTTTAAAAAATCATGTCTACCAAGGTTGTAATGGAAAGCAAATAAATACTTGGATTTAGTAATTATTTATGCCATAAAACATCAAAAAAGTTCAGCAGATTCAAAGTTTCTCTGTCAGAGTTTCCCAGGCTTCCTGAGTAAAGAGACCCTCACATCCTGAGAGGAACTACCCTATCTGGAAAGGATGTTCTCACTCTTGGGTTACTTCCAGCATCAGGGAAGGGTGCAAGGTGACTAAAAACCAATGATTATCTGGCCTCACCACAGGAGGAAACTTAAGGGGAGAGCAGGGCTGAGCAGCACCCTTGTTGGCCTTCTCACAGCGAGCTCTGGACAGGAGAGCTGAAGGGAAGTTTCAGGTCCCCGGGGAATACAGCATGTGCAAGATAGGATGTGGGCAGGACGGGAAAACAGCAGTCTGTTTTGTTTTGAAGATAGCTGAAGGGATGTTGGAAAGAAATGAGACAAGATAACTGTCTTCAATTATTTGAAAGGAGCAAGTTGACTTTTCTCTGAAGCTTCAGAAAAGATCGGTAAGATGAGTGGAAGAAAAGTTTATGCAGGCAACTTTATAGTAGGAAAAATAAACTGACTGCAAACTGGACTTGGCCAGTAGTGAAATGGATGGCCAGATGCAACAGCAAGCTTGCTGTCACAGAAAGAAATCACCCGGGGATGAAGCACAGAAAGCTAAGGAATATATATGTACATGTAGCGAAGTGCATTCATCAACTTTAATGATACACTCTACTACTTACCTGATGAGAGACAGCAACATTAAAATCTGTTCTAATATATGTGTCTATTCTAGGAGTTTTTGTAACTAGATTTTTCATTCCAAGAGACAGAAACCTTGCTTTTGCTCGTGTGCACATTTAAAAATCCAAAATTAACCCTAGAGTCTGATTCAAGAGTTTAAGATTCTATATTTTTCTCTCATATTTTAGTAGGTTTTTTGGAGTGTTTTACTTAATTCTTGGGCAGATTAATTTCACATTCCAACAAAGGCTTTCAGTTACCCTCATATCCATAAATACTCAAGAGGGGATCAGTCCTCTTGAAAAGGCTCATGTGCAACTCTAGGAGAAATCTGTCTTTGGATCAGGCACCCATCTTTATGCACTTTCAATATCTGATCAGGGGGGGACTCAGTCATGAGCTGCACCATGTCACAGAGTCATCATCTCTGTCACAGCAAGACAGGACACATGAAAGACAACTCCACCAGGGAAGGGTAGAACATTTTCCCAGAGGAAAAATATGTTAGGCACAGAAGAAGTAGCACTCATTACTTCCTGAGAAGAACACATATGACAGGATATTTGATTGTTCCATACATCAGATCACGAGGGAGAGATGGAGGTTACAGTCATTCTTTTATAGATCACAACCACGAAGACTTTGTGTCCCCTCACATCTTTTGACTTAATGAGAGCTTCCCAGAATTAGACAAGAAAGTCACGTTATTTTCACCATTGTGCTGCAGTGGGATGGTACTGGGATAAGAAGATACGTGCCGTCGCTGAATGTATTTCTATAACAGATGGGAATTGCTTTTTCTTGAAATAGCTACTGATGTGGGGATGTTCAGATGAGTGAGGGCAATGGTTTTCCATTTGTAGGAATTTGTATTATGGTAATCAACCGAGCAGAAGGAGCTGTTAGTCATCCTTTCCCAGTTTAGAGCAGAGTTTTGCAAATGAAGAGGATGATATACATGTAAGATATGTCTCTGTGTGTACTCCTCTCCTTCTGTGTATATGTAGACATTTATAGACTATGCATAAAAGGAGTCCATATATTTCTGACCAGAAAAAGCAACGCAATGTGTAAGAGCAAAGTTTGGGAATCCTTCTGCCTGAGTTCAAATCTTGGCTGTATCGCTTACTAGCTTTGTAACCTTATGCATAATATTTAATATTTCTGTGCATCACTGTTTTCATACATAGCCAACAACAGCAAAAATCTTATAAAATAGCTGATTGGATTAAATGAACAGACAACTAAAGCACCTAGAAAAGACTGCCTGGAGAACTCAAAGTACACAAGACCTTCGTAATTGTTATTATCACCACAAACATTCACTATGATTCTGTACAAATCACTTACCCTCCTGGTTTTCCATATCCATTGGTGAGCAGGGGTCTCAGGCGTCTTGTACTCTCTGGAGATTTTCCACAGAATTGTCACAGACTATCCCGGACTCTATTAAGGAAACTTTGTCTTGCAGCCAAAACACCCACTGGGTCTGCAGGACAACAAAATAGAAACAAGTCAGGTTAAAAATTAAGAAAATGTAATAGTGAACTGCTCCTGTTAAAAACTCCGTATAGGCAATGGTTTAGAATTGCAGTCAATATTTAGATGTGATGGGGGCAAGGGACATAGAAAGAGAAGGTAGGGAAGGAATTCTGAAATTGAACATTTAATCTCTTGAAATAAATTGAGTCCTTATCATATGGTGTTTGCAATGCTAATGGTAACAGCACTCAAAGAGGCAGATAGGAAAAAAATGCAAATCTAATTTGGAATAATGCTTAGTAAGGTCAATTTGTCATCATTAGGAGTGCCAGAAAACAGCGAGGCATCTTGAATCCCATGAGGCAGCATTGCTCAGTTACTTAGTCTAGATTCAGAGGAAGAGTTTGAACATGAAAGCTGTGGATTTCCAGACGTTAAATTTCTATGTCTGACGTGGAGTTTGCTTCTCACTTTCTTCCCATAAAGTTGATTTGCTGGATATGAATGGAAACGTTCCTTTTTGGTGTCCCCCATCTGTCATTGCATAAACTGGGTTCAGAGAAAGTAATTTTGGATGCTGCAAACAGGATTTCAGTAACTCAGGTAGGCTCAGCATAGAAGCAGCAGTTTTCAAAAGTCAAAGCCCCATTTCAGGGGCCCTGCATTTTACAGGAAGGATGAAGAAACTTAGAAATAGTGTTAACTCAAAGCCAAAGAATCTTCAAATAAAACATTTGTATTTCATGGGTTTTTCAAGAAGTATCAGTTACTCTTCAGTGGCTGCTAATGCTTTGTAATTCATATAACTCTGAATATGTGTAGTTTAACAGCTACAATCAAAGAAGATGAGGCTGGATGGTACAGACACAGAGAGGAGCATGATACAGAGAACCTAGTTAGTTGACATCCTGACAAAATAAAAATAAAACTTCTTCCAATGAGACGTCTCGCTTCAATTGGAATTGAGAGGTCCTGGGAAGATAGAGCAGAAAGGAATCTGAGGAAATCTGTTTCAACCCATCTTACTCGGACCCCCATGATGACAGTCCCCCAAATATGCTCAGTGTTGTCCTCCAGAACAGTTCTCAGCAATATTATGAGCAGTGCACATTGACAAGATTGTTTGAGAAGAGTACAAATTGACCTCCTAGGAACCTCTACCCATCAGTCCTAGGTTGATATCTCCGGCAATCTCTGTAATGACTAAAATGCATTTACTCCATTATTTAACAACTGCTTATTGAACTTTTATGAATATGGTGCTATTTTAAATCCAAATAGGAGACAGGACAGTGGAAGAGAAGCAGAACAAAAGTTTTACAGGGACAAAAGAGAAGGACATAATGAGTTTCAGCATGGGTCAGATGTGCAGCGTTAGCTACCAAGGATATGTAAGCAAGAGGTCACTCAGCAGAGAGAGAATCCTTTCATTTTAACATATATAGACAAGGTCTGTCTACATATCCTAAGAAAATGGGAACTAGTTTCACAGAAAAAAAATCAACAACTTGGACAGAAGTTAAAACAAAACTAAGAGGCTGCAGGTTCATACGCCTCCTGAGCTTCTATCTTCTGTGTGGAGACAGAGAACTCTGGAAATATTCCCTCACTGCCTACATGCTATTTTCAGTATATGGGTTTTATGGCCCAGTAAAGGATAGACTCTACTTTGGCTGCTGCTTTGTACGGGAAAAGAGATACTCACCTAAGAAATAAATTACGTTCTCCACAGGCATAATATACATGTATAACATGGGTCCACACACATTCGTACACACATGTGCATACACACACAAATATGGATACAGTGTGAGGCACTGTTCCGCAAGAAAAGGATAAGGTTTTTCAAACTGCCGTCCCTTCCGGATGAACAGTAACCTCATCGAAAGGAGAAGCCAGTGGAAAAGCTTCAGACAGAGAGCCTCTAGGAAGGGATATATTTCTTTAAACTGAATTATTTATTGGTACATTTTATATACACATCATGATTAGAGTCAATATTGAGAATTCATACCAGTATATCACAAGACTTAATTCTCATTTTTCCCATTCCCCTACCCACCCTACAACCCCTGCCCTTACATACATATGTTTTGTTTCCTTTTTTTAACATCATATTTTTCCCCTCCTGACTTACCCCTACCCTGTTCCCTTTGAATATTTTCTATTTCACAATATCTATCATACATTCTAGAACTCATTTACATCTTAGATTCTCATACCAGAGAAAAGGGAAGTGGTATTTTAATCTGTGTAACTGTTAGCCTAAGACTGACTCCGGATCTCAGAGATGATCACTTGAGGGGAACAAGGTCAACCTTTTCTGATTCCACAAGGAATCTTCCAGCCCTGGAGAGAAACAGAAACTTGTATTTTAAATGTGACAACTAATAGGCCCTTTGCATTTTCTGTAATTATTGTCTTTTTGTTCTCAGGATATTAAAGTTCTTTGGAAAATGTCAGCTTGTCTCAGCTGAGCAAAGGGAAACAAGAGAAGTGGTTTTGACTCAGGCATTTGCAGCTTATAAGGGGGAATGTGGAGCTGGTTTTAAAGGGCTCAGGACAGTGCAGACTGCACTGCTCCGGGACAGAGGAGCCTCCAGGGTAGGGGGACCCTTCCGGGGGAGAACACAGCCGGGCCCTTAACAGCCACATTCTGCAGTTTTCTGCCTTCTGTTTTCTTACGTGGCAAAAGGTTTTGTATTTTTGAACAGTTTGAAGAGCAGACATTCAATAAACAAGAAGTCTTGCAAATTGCAGAAAAATAGAGAAGGCAGGTAGGCATCAGATAGAATATCAAAATGAACCACAAGTCTACTACTTAAACATTGGCAACATTCTTGGGTTTCCTTCTATATTTTTAAATTTTATAAAAGTACATACCATTTGGCATAAAGTAGTTAGAGTGAAATTTGCATCTTAATTCCTTTTCTATTTATAAAATGTATTTCTATGACAGATATCTTTAGGGGTGGCACCACATTCTACAGTATATTTAATCATCTCTCAATTGCTAGGCATTTCATTTAGTTTTAATCTTATACCTTTAATATGACATTGTGTTTTTTTATTAGAGAGAAGAGAGGAATAAAAGATTTTTTACTTTCTGGTACTAAAGATAGAACTCAGGGCCTCCATACTGAGAGCTGTATTCCAAGCCCTTTTTTTTTTTGCAGTTTTTATTTTGAGACAGTCTCTCCAAGTCGCTATGTTGCCCAGGAGTGGCTGACACAGTGGTCCTGACTCACTTCCCAGAGCGTGCAGCGACACAGGTGCCCATGGACAAGATGTCAGTTTAGAAACTGAATCCCCTTCTGTTCCTCTCAGCTTTTTATCACGGCTTCCGTGTCTTCTCCAAGCACATGGGAAGCATGAGTGGGCCGAGTTTTCTACTCTGGGTCAGTAGCAAAGATTTTTATGAAAGCATGCTAAACTTCTCACTCTGTGTCGCAGTACAAACACAAACACAGATTCACGAGAAGCTCGGGGTGGGTGTGATCAAAATTCAGAACATCTTCACTCACATAAGCGGAAGCTGGATTTGGCTCACAAGTCTGGGGTACCAGGCTGTGCTTCAGAGGGACTATGTACCATTTTCTATCCCCCAGCACCAGTCAAACAATGGTTCTGCTTGCCCAGGAAGTGCCAGGGGAGACGGGTGACAAAACCAGAAATGTGGGCAAGTTATGTCCTGAGACACTGACTACCTTTTGCTGATAAGAGATAGGAGGAGGTCAGTGGAGAGGCGAGAGACACAGTCACTGGCCATCTGTCCCTCACATCCTAGTTCTGAGGCTCCTGGGCATGATTTGCCCTCACCACAGTGACATGCTCATGCAGAAGTGAGAGTCCATACCTCGGTTGGGCCCTGGGCTGTGCCAGCCAGAGCACCCGGGCAAAGATGCACATAACCTCTTACTCAACCTGGATGACAGTCTGAGTAGCGTTCCTCTGAATGAAGGCTCATTCTTACTAACAGGAAATGAACTCTTGCTCTTGGACAAGACACTGGCAGAACAGCCCAAACCGGACCAGCCTCTTGATCAACACTCTTCCCAGACAAGGAGACGTTATTAACATTATGTGCTCCCACTTCGGCTTTATTAGTTTTCATAGTGAAAAAGAGTGTCCCAGTCCTCTTCCTTCAGCCTTCCTCCACGCCGCCCCAGGGCCCAGGGCTTTGGTCCACTCCCACAGATCCACAGAAGAAAGGACTTGGCCTGAACGCCTGCGAGGCCCCTCTGCCATCGCCCTACCTTTCAGCTCAGAAGCCCAACCTGTCTGTGGCTCCTTTCCAGAGATATCGCTCCCCTGACATTCCTGGCTTTACACCAAGCCTCCCCACCAGGAACAGGAAGAGACGGGAAGTCTATTTCAGAGGCCACATCCTGATGGAGGGCAGAGGCACAATACAAAACACTGAATTTTCTTCTCAAATCCCAGTTTCCTTAATTAGACAGTGGATTTAAATACTATGGGAGACACACCCTTGGCTGTGGGATTCCAGCTCTGTCCTCGTGGCTCCCTGACAGACCCATGGCTGGTGTCTGCATCGCTTTGCCCGAGGAGGCTGGCTCTGAGTGCAGCCAAATGTACAGTGCCCAACAGTGACTCAAGGTGGCTTAACTGATGGGGCAGGGGTTGGCGCTGGGACCCTGTGTGCCCCTCACACGTCAGTTCTCAGCTGTCTCTCAGTGGCTTCCCAGCAGACTGTGCCTCGGTTTCCCAGTCTGGGCTCAGTCACTCCAGCCCCCTTTCTGTTGACTTCCTCATCTCAGCTGCCTCACCCCGGTGCGCTTCCCGCGATGAACTAACTCCCAGAAACAAAATACAGACGCTCGCAGTTTGGTTGCGACCAGAATCACGGAACGATTTCTGAGACCAGAACGTAAAGAGAACGGAGGCTCTGCTGTGCGTTTGTTTGTTCGCACCAAATCCTGCAGGACCTGCTGCGCACAGCCCCGTTTTGCCTATGTCAGAGGGCCGTGTGAATAATAATAACAAAATCGTGTCATCTACTCCTGTGCCCCAGCACAGTCAGGAGCGATTTGCTCAGTGCCACACACGTAGCACTGCGTTTCTGGCACAAAGAAGGTTTTATATGAATATTCAGTGAGTGAGTGGATGAAAGAAAGAACGAATGAATGAATGAATGAATTCAGCATCGATGATCTTACCAAATTTATGCTAAGATATCTAAGCTAACACGCCCGCAGTTGTCAGGATGTCCTTTGCTCTCTGTCCGTTTCTTCTTTTCTGCCTCTCTTCCTGGTGTCTCTGAGGAGCTGAGGATCCAGGGCTCTTGGAACCTTTCCTGCTCTGTGTCCGACCTCTCATCTCTCCCAGAAACCCCAGCTCAGAAGCCTGTAACACACTCATCACTCCTGTCATTTTGTCGCTTTGAATTGCTCTGCTGTCTGCACTCACCTTTCAAAGTAATAGCATCAATTAGCAGCTACAGAAAAAAGCAGTCACACGGATGCCAATCAATGCCTCACGGGGATGCTTGGTGTTAAAATTCTATACTGGGTTCCTGCGCTTACCCCCTCTCTCTGCATGAGGTATAGCCAAGTAGGGGCTCTCAGATGCCAAGGTGGGGGGAGAGAAGCAGGGAGAGAAATCAGGAAGATTTTCCTTGAAATAGAAATTAAACAATTTCTCGTAAGTACCCGGAAACAATGCAGAATTTGAAATGCACCATTCGATACGTCTCGGCTATCCAGCAATGTGTGAATGTGGTCACAATTATGTCTGTAATCAGAGTTCCAGGGGCTGCTGCAAGATGACACTGGCTTTCAGAACTCATACCTGCTACCTCCATTTATCATTTTAATTTATTGAATTTTATTTTACTTCTGAGACAGGCTCTCGCTTTGTAGTTCAGGCTGGCCTTGAACTCACTACGAAGCCCAGGCTGGCCTCACACTGACACGGTTCTTCTGCCTCAGACTTTCAAGTGTGGGGATTACAAGCACTTGTAATGGTGTCACCATGCCTGGCTTTTCCTCTGGATTTTGAGGTAATATTTCCGTAAAATAAACAAATCTCTCTCCAGGAAGCTACAGTGCTTACAACGTATTGTGTAAGAAAATGAGAAAAATGTCTTTCCTCTGACAAATGCAAAAGGAAAGACCTTGCGCATGATGCCCTTTGGCTCACACACAACCCAGAAAGGCCGGACACCAGGCAGCCTCACAGAGAAAGGGCAGGGCCAGCTCTCTGACCTGATTCTTCTGGCTCCTTTCTGAAGATGCTACTTGTTGAAGTTTTTCTTGTGAGCAGGGCAAACATACTGAGGAATTTGTGCAGAGGCCTCTGTGTAGTTGAAAGGCCATAGGTTAAGCAGGGCTAACCAGGTTCCCAAGGGCCATGTGTTCAATAGAGCAACTGTGCAAGTTCCCCAACCCTACTGCGCTCTTGACCATACATTTCTTGTCTAATTTCTCTTCTTGTATTTTAGAGATCATGAATCTGTTGCACAAGTATCTCCTACTAGTTATGTTTTTACGTGTCTGTTTTCACTGCTAATTAGATAAGTTAAATTTAATGACTGCTATGTGTTAAACAGAAATCAGTGTGGCCCTACTGATTTTGGTGGTTGTCAGCCTCTTATATGGGGTTTTCTTCGCCTCTGTATTTTCACAGTACTTAGCATACTTCCTCATAACATGTTTTAATCTGAGATGTATAATACAGGAATTATTTTTTAGAGGTAAATGAATGTAATAAACTTGAAGATGAAAGACAGAATAAATTTATCTTCAGAAAAAGTGAATTTCTTATACTGAAATTATGACTAAAATATGACATCATACAGCAGAAAATGTTAGTAATTTATGTACATGAATCCCAGGATCTAACACATACATATTTTAAGTTACCACAACAGAACTGATATAATCAATTCATTCATTAATTCAAACTCCATGAACTTCAACTACTTTCTTTCATACACTCATTTAATTGGTTAGCTTCCTTAACTATGGGGCATTCCTTTGCCTATATAGCTGACTTCCTAAGCTGTTCACAGCCCAAGTTAGACCAAGTTAGAAACAGAATTAAAAAACCCTACACTCAATGGAAAAGAAAAATTCAATCAGATCTCCTGATTTTTAAGTTAGTCCTTCTTATTTTCATAATAAGTCGACATATATCCATCAAGCTCCTAATTGGTCGACATCTATCATCATTATTACTTATAAAAAGTTCAAGCAATGTAGTTCTTACAGAGCAGGACCAAAGAGCACACGACAGAAAGTTTTAGGTTAAGTCAGTAAAGGCTTCTAAACAATTAAAAGAATTAATAATTTGTAGGAACTTCCTTTGTAGATGTTCTCAAAAGGAATGATTGTCCACGGGGGTACTCTAGCTGTTTTGAAGCACATCAGAGTCATTAATGGCTTTAACAAGCTAACACCATCTGTTGATGCTTTCCTTAATAAAATCTCTGCATATACCATAAGCACCACGCGGCTCGGAGTTTCAGGGAATTGATATATCCTCATCATTAAATCCAATTGCCTGAGGAGATTTCTGCATTTTTTGAAAGGCTGAAATATTTGAACTTTTAGATCACCGGAAGTATGACAGTTTATATTTCATCATGCCACTTTTCCCCTAAGTAAGATGAGATTCTTTATTCCTTACACCCCTGGATAAATATTTCTAAACTGGAGGTGAGTTTATCAATCAATATGTCCATTGAACATAGCAAGAATTTGTTTCCTGAAGAGCTTTTATTAAATCAATAGTGTAGCCTCACAATCAATAGCGTCTTTGTAGTAAGGAAACACACAACAGCATTTATCAAATGTGCTTGACATTTTTGAAATTAAAAGTGATAAACAAGATGTCTGCCTTCAAGTACTTTGCAAACAAACCAAAATCTAGGCCAGTGTTTGAGAAAAATAATAACTCTTAGTAACTCCTAGCAAGTAATCATAGACAAAATAGGAATTGCTCAAAAGAAAAAGACATCAGTACAGGGCAGAGAGAAGAAAAGAAGAAAGGAAATGAGATGAAGTGTTGTCTAGTTGTAGGAATAGGATAAATCCAGAGCACTGAAAGATAGTCCTCCCAAAATTCTGCTGTGTAACTGAGACAAATTAGTATTTAAATCCACCAGGAACTTACTTCAGCCATTGAAGGTGAAGTATTCGATTTACCAATGAAGTTATAAAAGTGACAGAATGAGAAGGAATGTCAAAATTCTTTTCTGCATTTCATGTTGAAGCTGGAATTTGTTCTCCATGTGGGGCTGGCCTTTCTTTCTTCTTTCTTTTCTTTTCCTTTCTTTCTTTCATCTTCTTCTACTTCTTTTTCTTCTCCTTTTTCCTTTCTTTCTTTCTTTCTTTCCTTCTTTCTTTCTCTCTCTCTCTCTTTTCTTTCTTTCTTTCTGAGAGACCAATTTGGTGAGTCATTGAGTTACATATATTTAAAGCAAGGACTTACTTATTTTTCCTCAAAAAAAAGACACAGAAACATGACCTATTCTAAATGCTTCAGGCCAAATGTTCTGAATTTTTTTCTCTTTTTAAAAAGTGGTCATTGGGAAGGCACTGTTGCTTCCTACAAAAGTTTATTACATTTTTAATGAGTATCACATTCTTTGTTTTTCATCTCTAGCACACTGTCACTCAAAAAAAGTTAGACATTTAAGTCCAGGGTGAGAATAAAGAAGCTCAGTTTAGAGGCTCTAGGATAGAGGAGACCCATGAGGGAATCTGCAGTGGGGACTCAAAAATTAGAATTTACAGCAATTATTTCCAATATTCACTTTAAATCTGCATTGTTATCCCCTATACAGGTTTTTCATTGAGTTTTGTTATACTACATTCTGATGGTACCTCTCTTACACTAAAAGAAGGCCATGTGCTTGTCTGGGTCCAAGTAGAGTAGAAAGTATGGCAGGAATGTTCAAAAAATGATTTTAACTCACAAGAAAAGACGGATAGAGAATTCCAGAGAGGTGGATAATAAACAACTACCAAAGCCAGGAAGCAAATTTCCAAAAGAGACCTTGAGGCGGTGCAGAGAGAGAAGCGGATGTTCTACACCCATGAAGGACCAGAGTCCCTTGATACTCGTGAACAGAAAAGGGAAACACAACTCGGAAGACTCTAAGTTTGGAAACAGTAAACATATATGCACCTGTGTTTGGAGCAAGTGCCTCCAGGCCCTTCTCTAAACACTCTATGACTTCTACCCTCAAATTATTATGAACCATCGGACTATGTGAAAGGTGACAAAAACTGGATGAGCCAAAGTGAAGGAGAGGTTAATCAGAAACATGAGGTTTTCCTCTAAATACACATTTTAAATATGCTATGGAAAACACTTGGGAATGTCAGCTACACATTTGGTGAAAGATTAGATGCAATTAGGCTTTAAGACATACTGTATTATGTTCCTTAAATATCATCGGTTTTTGGTTCCAGTGCTCTCTCAGGAAGTCAATAGATAATGTATCTGCCCCAGGGAGTTCATTCTTAAAGAAGTTTGCAAAGCCCTGGGCACCTGGCTAATTAATCTCTATCACGTTAGATGTCTATAGTATCAAAATATGCACAGCTTTAAAAGTGGAATTCTCACTAAGAGTCAAATATATGCTTTTTTTCAAATTGTGTTAAAAATAAAAACAATCTAACAGAAAACAATGGAATATTTCATGTATGTCATTTTACAGGGGATCACCCCATTATCTTATGATGAAACAGAAGCCAACATCTAAAAGTTATGTTGCCACAAAATGTTAACAAATGGGCCAGGGATGTAGCTCAATGCAGCTGTGCCTGCCTGGCAAGCACAAAGTCCTGAGTTTGATCCCTGGAACTGAAAATAAAAAATGTTAACAGGTGTCATTATTAATCATGATGATGATAGTTGTGGAATATACCTCTTTCCTTTTTCTTTTTACTTCTTTTTTTGCTGATCTATTTTTGTATTTCCTCAAATTCTTATGGGTTGTATAGCAAGCTAAACAATAAAAATGATTAATAGCAGGTGGAGGAAAAGTTTTGTGATTGTAGTGAAATCATTACTAAGAAAAGTTATAAAAATCTGCAAGAAAATGTCACCTAAAATGTAGATATGTACAGAAAAACACTTAAAGCACAGATAGTAAAAAGTTGATAATTATATTAAATAATCTTTCATTCTCTATTATGCAAGATTTTATACTGAGTATGAGTTAATTTTTAAAATTGCTTTTCAAAAAACCACTGAGGAGTATTTTCATCATCGATATTGGTCCTTAACCAACAACCTAAGAACTAAGTGTCTGAATCTAGCATTTCCTTTTACGGCTTGGTAAAGTTTCAGAAAGTCTCAGCCTTTGGGGTGGTGACAAATTTTTCCCCTTTGGGGAAAAATTATTCCCATGGCCCATGATGGTCCCTGTATGATGTCTCTACCTGAAGATAGATACAGATAAAGATACAAGTAGAGGTATTATAGATAGGTAGCTACCATCTACAAACACATACAGACAGAAAACTGTTATCTTGATTTTTCTAATTAGACTCTAGGCAAAAACAACACTTGAAAAAGCAATATTTAGCCAAGTCTGTCAAGTGCTGGCTTCTTGATGTAGAATTTTGCAGTGGTGGATTTTACCACATGTATGACTAATTCTTAACATGAAAGTCTTTCCTGCCCCAGAAAAGGCCAGGCCAGCTCCAGGTCTTCACTCCCTGACTTCTCTTTGGCTCGGGAAGCTCTGTTCCCCAGAATGGCCCTATACCTTTCCCTTCACTGGAAGAGTCAAAGCATTATTCAAAGTCACTCAAGACAACGTTGAGTGGGGGTTCCCTGCAGCTGGAGATGAAACACTCTATAAGTCAGTGCAAGGAGAATTTAAAGTACTTTTCACCAAATTGTAGGGAATATTTATGGGACTTAACAAGAAATTATCTAGCATCTCAAGACTAATAACAGCAGGACATTTCTAAGTAGAAAGTGGGTTTATTGGACCATCTTCAGTTGCTTACTTTTGTACTTCCATCTTTAAGAAAAATAATGCAAAATGATAAATATAAACTTAGTGCAAATGAGAAAATTTATAATATTTTACAGTTTAACAAAACTGCACAAAAATTATAAAATCATATATATACGTGTGTGTATGTATTCACACACACACACACACACACACACACACACTAACTGCCTAAGTGCTATAATACTTTTTTCCTTTAATTCAAGGCTACATAGTCTTGGATTTTTTTCTCAAATGATAATGGCTTACCTTAAATGATAATTGTTAATGGCAGTGCCATGTACATTTTATGACTTAAAATTAGAACTATGTCTAAGCTTTCATTTTATAACTTATTATAGGTAATACCATGTGAATATATAGGGCTATTAAGAAACATGAAAAAAGTTGACCTTTTTACATACCCTTCAAGAATTGCATGAACTTTTACAAACTAGCTTCTGGTTCTATATATTTTAAATATTACTTTTCCTTCGGGACCCTTTTTGTGTCACATATTGTTGGATGTATCACAATTCAGTATCTGCCACGTGTTCCCATATGATAATGACAATTTTATGATAATGTCAGGTAGACCAGCAGCAGCTAATGAAAGTCTTTCTGGAAGCCATTCCTATAACAGGAAGATAACATAACTTAACTATCTGTAGTAGTAACTATTAAGAAGGAAAAAATTATAAAAGAAGACAGAGCAAAGTAGAAATAGACGCATAAGCCTCACTCAGTTTGAGTCATGATATTTGTATTGGTTTTCTGTTACTGCATAACAAACTAATGTGAACCTAGAAACTTAAAACAGCCCTCACTTAGGGCCAGCGATTTAGCTCAGAGGTTCCAGGGCTGCCTCACAGGACCAGTCACAAGATCCAGAGTTCAATCGCCAGTACCAAAAAAATCAAAGAAATGAAACAACAGCCATTTATTAGCTCACAGTTTTGTAAATCAGAAATACAGCACCACGTAGCTTTGCTGTCTACTCAGGGTGTCACAAAACTGAAGTGACAGCGCTGAGCTCAGTCTTAACCTAGAGACTCTGGGAGAAACCTACTTAAAGTTTGTCCGGCCTGTTGCCAGGGCCAGCGACAGGACTGAGGTCGGCCCTCAGCGGGAGCCTGACAGCTGGACTCCTGCCTCCCTCAGTCTGTGACCTCCACCTTCCCACGTGATCTCCTCCCTCTCAGGGCAGCCTTGTAACACTGAATCCTGCTCTCTCTCTTTCATCTCTCACTTTAGAAGTCCACTGCTAAGAACTTATTTAACTCACAAGGTAAATAAGACTACCCACGTCATTGCCCCATCTTAAAGTCAACTGTGCCTGACGTCATCATATTTTCTCATATTCACAGATTGCAAAATCAGAGCATGCAATCTTGGGAACCACTTTAAAATTCTCTATTGTTTCAAGATATTATTCTAGCAAAGGAAGTGATATTCTCCAGTCCTTTGGTATATATTGACTATGCCAGGTGGCTGACGCTCACTGGTAACCTGGCTTCTAGTCCCTGAGTCATTGTATATAGGTGGAGTGCCACGTCTGCACCTCAAGCTGCCACTCACTTGAAGGAACAAAACACACCTACTTTTTCAGTTATTTTCATAACCCAGAACACAAAGAAAAATATTCACGTGAGCTCTTTAGGAACATGTAGAAAAAAGAATTAAAAGTGATCAAGATACTATGTATACTATATGTATATATACATATATATATATATATATATATATACACACATATATATATATATATGATGAGCTGCCGTCATCAGCAAATATATATATATATATATCAATTCCCCAAAATATTATCAATTCCCCAAAATGAATGTAAATATCATTACAGGTGTATACCAATTCAAAAGAAATCACTATCTATACAAAGCATTTGATAAATTGTAGATTGTCAACACCGTTTGTGGAATATATTTAAGAATTTCATTTTTCATTCAAACTGAGATACTTTCAAGAGTAGAAAGAGATGTTATTTTTAATTATCCTAGTTCAGAAACACTAACAGGTATATTTTACACAAGGTAGGCTCTGTGATTAAATCCCATTACGTCTTTTGTGTCTTTTATTTCTGCACTCTTTTTATCTTCTATCTTCCACTTCCTTAACCTTCAGTCATTTTTTTTACTTCTGTCTCTGATCTTCCACCCCTGGAAATACAGCTTTAAATTTCTTACTGCCTAAAATAATTTCAAATTCAACATGTGTACATCACTGAGAGTATTACCTCCCACTCATACTTTTTCTAACTTTGTAAATTTTATTGTCGCCTCTCAGACCCAAGTAATCAACTTTAACAATCCTGGACCCTCTACCTCACCTCAATAACTTCCATTCAACCATCAGGTGTTCTAAATTCTTCTCCATGTCACTACTGTCTATTCCACTCTTTAAACAAAACTGATTGTTTTATGCATTGTTTTATGATGTTTTATCCTGCCTCTCTCATACTGTTTATGACTAATGCCTCCTATCTGGTCTCCCAGTTTCCACTCCTCTCTTTTCCAGTCCAATTGTGCCTCTGGCATTGGAACTATCAGCCTGGCACACAGCTGGGATCATATCACAGAGGTTATTACACAGGTACAGTACCTACTGAATAAACCAGCCCCCCATGGCTTCGCATTCAACAGTTCTCACAACATGGCTCAACCCACCCTGCTGCTTCCTACATGGCTCTCCTCCAGGTACATAGACTTCTCCTAGTGGGTACTCATGTCTTCAACACATGAGGCTCCTAATGCCTTATTATTAGTATGATGATTATTAGTATTTGCATTGTTTGCCAATTTCCATGGTGTGAAGAGTCTCACTGCGGCCAATTTCAAGGTTCCGAATGGACGCCACTATACAAGGTTGGGAAGAAACACAGACATTCAGCCCTTATATGCCCACTCCTACCCATCACTACTCCTTTTTCCCAGTTCTAGAAATCTAACTTTCAAGAGTTGAGTTCAGGGACTTCATCTTCTAAAAGACTTCTACAATTTCACCTTTCATCACAATTCTGGGCCTTAGAATTATTTTCTCCTCTATTTGTTTCCATTGGACATGACTTTTAGGGGAGTTTTTGCCACATTTCTCATTTAATCTCAAGTTGTGGAAAGCAAGTTAGCTAACAATAAAGCTAATCTAAAAATGTATATTGAAGGCTAGGAGTGTAACTCAATGAATGAGTATAATGCCCCTAGCACGTACAAGGTCATAGGTTCAATTCCTTGCACCATGATCAATCAATCAATAAAAAGTACATGATTTTCTCCATAGTGTGTTGTGTTTTGGGATTTTTTTTTTTTTGAGTCAGGGTTTTACTTTGTAGTTCAGGCTGGCCCTGAGCTCAGCCTTGAATTCACAGCAATCCTCCTGCCTCTGCCTCCCGAGTGCTGAGATTAAGCCACCAGACCCAGCACTGTGGTATGTGGTTCTGATTGCTAGTGGGCGTGAGTCTTTATGCCCAGCATTGCTGTATGTGGTTACCAGGGATCAAACCCGGGCCCTTGCACTTGCAAGGCAGGCACCAGAACCACTGAACTAAATCCACAGCCCTGCTTTGGAATTCTTAAATCAATATTCTCTATGCACAATACCTTTGCTATATAGTCAGGATGTATTACTTACTAAGGCTTATTTTCATTACTTTATAAAGAAATATACATAATGCTTGTACATTTCTTTCATTCTTTGATTGTAGTGCACAAGATTCAAGGGCCATGAGATGTCAATAAGCTAGAGGAACTTGCTTTCAACATGTTTAGACACCATAACCCAGTGTACACCGAAGTGGGCAGGACACGATCTCAACACCAGCCCACAGGAATGCTTTTCCCCTGATACTGCACAGCATGAGGTATTTCCTCCCTAGCAAATCTTACACAGTCAAAAGAATATGTCTGGAATTCAAGAGCCTTGCGCTAAAGTGCCAACTCTACCACATCCTAGCTGTGTGTTAGGATGGAGAGTCCTTTCTTCTTTCCTTCTCTATTACATTAGTTACAATTATATTTGCTAGTTACTTTAATCCCATTGTGAGGTAGCAGATAGAAAAAAAAAAAAACCTTTATTGGATTAAATAATTGTCTAGGTGGAAATAAAACATGGACCTGTTTTTTCCAAAGAGTATTTTATTATCTTCATATCTCTCCTGGGTAATGTAGTCTCAGTTTCTCTTCCACTGCATCATAGCTGATAAAGATTTATTTTTATGACCCAAGAAAATCCTCAATACACCACTAACCCTACTATCTAACTAGTGTCAAAAATAATGACTCCAAATCACATCTGCTTTCAAATCAAAATAATTTTTGTAGACACTCTCTGCCATCCCACAACATTAAGCAAGCTCAACAACTTGCAATCAGACTAATTTATTTGATTACCTTATTTGTGAGAGTTTATCAGGATGTCATAGGATTAGAAGTTGAGGTATTTTTAAATGACCATTCTGGTTGACAGGAAATACTTCCTGAAAATATATTCCAGACCTCTGACTCTTAGTGTTGACCACAAATACCTGAGATTTATTTTTCAATTTTCAAGCTACATCACAGAAGAATTAAATAAAAGCCTCTAGGCATGAGACCCAGACATTTTTATTTTAAAAAAAAAACTCGATTTCAATGTGTACACAACACTGAGAACAACTGTAGCTATAATCTAATGAAATTGTCCTTGAATATCTTTATTTGTTCATAATAATGGCATTATTTTATCAAATATATTATAAGTTGTGATAGGGTCTTGTATAATAATCCTTTGCTTCTGAGTATGAATTAAACTTATTTGCTATCTTTCAGTGATTAGAACATTGCAAAAATAATGGCTTGTCATTTCTGAGAGTCAGTTAGAAGAACACTATGGTCCCCACCCTGAGCTCCCTCACTTGCTATTTCTTGGATCACATGTCTCTGGAGGAAATCAGTGGATACATCACAAGTCAAGTCCCTGGAGAAGCTCAAGTGCACGACCTTCATAGCAGGCTTCCTGAGATCTACCAACAGCCGCACGAGCCAGCTACTTCCAGGAAAAAGATCCAACCGGGTTAAGCTTTGAAACAACTGCAGCCACTAGCATCTCATCTGTGGTTTCTTGAACAGTCCTGCACCAGAACTGTTTGTCCCCCAGGTCCTGAGCTGAGGGAAACTACAAGAGGTTACCATCAAGAAAGGATGAAAGGAGAAAGGAAAGTGGAAAAAATGATTTAAAATGATAGAATAAGAACAGTATTCGCATACATTTCTGACTCACTAGATTTGGAGATCGTGCTTTATTCCTCATAAGAGTAAAGGCTTAATAATGATGATTAGTATCGTCTTTCAACTGTTCTCTTCCCCCTCCCCCAACTTTTCTCGTCAGTCTACTTCTGGCGTTCTCTAACCATCTGTGAGTCCTCAACGCTTTGGCCCCAGTTGGCCCTCTGATGCTTGATCATATTATGGCAAAAAGCAGCTCAAATGTGCCAGATGTCTCCCATGGGAGGAAATTTCTTCATCTTTGCCATGATAGGTCATGTCATTTCCACAATCACACATTGGTATCCAGCCTTTCGGCTTGCCTAGACCACCCTGAGTGGGGAGAAACATTCTCGAATTGCATATTAAATATATAATATATAAGTCATGAAAATACTTTCAACAGTATGTCACTATAACACTGTTTTTAAAAGAGAGCAGGTGACTCACAGGGCACAGCTTGAACCATGTCATTATTTCTATCCCATATATGAAAAACTAAGGCTCAGAACTCAGCTCAGCGGTTGGCTGGGGATGTAGCTTAGTGGTTTCAGTGCCCGCCTTACAACTTTCAGGTCCTGTGTTCAATTTTTGGTACCAAAGAAGAAAAGGAGAAAAGCCTGATACTGAAGCAATATAGGAGTTTCCTGAGGTCACACACATAAGTAAGTTCCAAACACAAACTCAAAATTACCTGTTTATTCTTTTCCATATAATGTTTTACTACTTTACAGTAATAGTATTGAACAGTAATAATAGTATTGATCAGTGTCTTAGAGAAACTCTGAGTCTGGAAGAGTGAAGATTATGGATCTCATCTCATAGCCGAGGAAGCAGAGGGAGGCTTAGGGAGGTGGGTAACTCACACATGTTCCCACAGCTCCTTAACGTTAACTGGAGAATTAATGCAGCTCTCAAGAGCAGGCCTGCCATGCTGAAGAATGTGGGATCCTGTTGAAGACACATCTGGCTTGAGGCCCATCTCCATCAATTTATTCACTCAATAACTATTTACTGAGGAGTGTCTCTGGAATACTCCTGGTCTGGTTAGGGTTGGAAAACTGAACAAAAACTGAGGAGGACAGCTTTAATGGCAGCAACATCCTTTTGGAGGAAGACACATAACTGAGTCAGAGAGACAGATGTTGACAGGTAGTGCAGCAAGGTTAATTCAATAGTTTCAAGGAGTGATAGAAATGGGGAAAAAGTAAAGAGAAGCCACAAAGCAAAGTGAAGGCACAGCCTTGTGCACTGGGATCCAGCAGGGCCCCCAAGGTGGGAAAGAACTGACTGAGTCCCTGACGGTGGAAGGAGCCAGTGCCTTCAGGACCAGAGGGGGAAGCGACACATGCACGAGCCCTCTGGGGAGGACAAGCACGCATATGTGAGGGATCTCCACTCCCCACTAGTTTTCCTTAGGGAACTTATTATGACTCTCGGGGCTTCATTTTTCTCATTTCAGGAAATGACAATGGTCCTTTCTTCTCAGGTACCAGCACAGGAGGCACAGAACACTCGCTCAGCAACTGAGTTTTGGAACAAATGGCTCTGATTTCCCTCTTTATTCACTTACCCTATTGCTCAGGCACACGTCCACATGGGCCACACAGGCAAATTTCCCAAACCCAGGATACTATTTCCCTTCTACAGGTTAAAAAGAAAAAAAAAACAAAATACAAATCAAAGTCCTATTCACTCAGGGGCCTTCCCGGAAGCGGTAGTCCAGGTGCAAATTCAGATGCAACCAAGGCTTCTGGGTTTACTCCTGTCATTCACCTGACAGCCTGGATTGTTCCCTGAATAGCTGCTGTCTTCACCTGCCTCCCTCCAGACGCAGGACATTAATTCCAGATCAGTTCCCTTGCTTTCCTGTCAGAGGTTGTCATTTGCAGAGTGGGTGATGGAAGATAGATGACAATCCCTCCCGAGCCTGCTGGCCGCATTCTCAATGCAGCCACTGAAAACATGAGTCTGGTTCCAGCCACAGGGCTTGGGGAGCATCACCCACCTCCTTCCAAAGGCTGAGACTGTGAGAATGCTCTGGCTGGGATCATGTCTGCACTCTAAGTGGGATACGACCCCCCCTAATCACAGGTCAATGTTTGTTACAAAGGGCTGAATCCTTTGCGCACTTCTTCACTAAACCTAGCACACCAATACATCTATTTTTTTTCCTATATCCACTCAACGAATTTGTTAAGCACTCACTGTGTGCCAGCACCTATAAGGTTTGGAGGTTAGAAAAGCAGTAAGACAAAGTCCTAGCCTTGATAAGACTCCCAGCTGAAGGGAAAATAACAATAATAAACAATCCAATAACATACTATGATTTCATCCTCTAAGAGCTCTGGAAACTAAAGCTGAGAAAGTGATTAGGCAACACAAGAAGGTGTTGATGTTAAATGGGCAATCGGGACTGACACCCAGCTGGTGACCTCTGACCTTGTGGGAACCTGACTGACCGTTATGGGGTCACCGGCACCCAGGTTTCTATGGAAAAGTGTCCACACCGGAGGGATGAGCTTGGGATTCCTAGGAAAGAAAAACAGGGACAGATTTCTCCACATAGTAGAGCTTGAATTAGCTCCTACTGGAAGAGCATTTCCATTTTGTGAAAGCACTATTGAGTTCGGCTTGCTAGTTGCTCATCCTGGGCATTCTAAGGCACATAGCAGCATCTCTGGGGCCTGTCAATTAGGTCCCAGTAGCACCTTCCTACTTGTGACAACCCAGATCCCTTTGTCCAGATCCTCTGCTACCTTGCTTTCATTCTTTGCAGATGTGCTCAGGTGTAAATCAGGCACATCAGCCTGGTCTCACCAGCTGTGCTACAGGCTCTCAATATTGGGGATCTTAATGATACTTGTACTTTAGGATATGGGTGAAGGGGATTTGCAAGATGAACTAAATAAATGTTAGACTCCCTCTCTTGTTTGGGTCATTTTCCAATTCTCCTAATTACATATGCACATGATTTTATAAGGGAAAAGACATTTCTTATTCTTTTTTGCATCAAGCAAATTGCCTGGAGTATGGAAAGTACCAAAAAATTAGTTTTTATTAAATTCCTATAACAAGAAAACTTAAAATTCACTAATTACCAGTCAGTGTTTTCAAAGTGTTATCTCTAAACCTACCAGATTACAAAGCCTAGGAGTCAGGCCTAGAGTTCTGTGTGTATGTTGGGAACCATCCTGTTTGGGAATTACAAGGTCAAAATTGGCCAGGCCTTCCGGCCTGCAGATGGACTTTAAACTTAACTCCTGTCTTCACCTCTGGTAGCAAAAGGGACTCAATGGTCCCACATGCTGTGATGCTTCAGGGCAACAGGGACTTAATGGTCCCATGTGTTGTGTGTGATGCACCAGATCTACCTAAATTCTCAACAACTTTTGCTGAAATCTGCCTTGCCCTGTGGGGATCCTCATCTACATAACTTCTTTAGGACTGTTGTTGGTGTCCCCCCTGCCTATCTGGATCTTTTGAAATGTAGATAACAAAAAGTGTATAGGCTGGAGTCTAAGGTCCTTGCTGCCCAGAGTAGCATAGGTCAGGCCCAAGCTCAGCTTCTATAAGTCTCATTTCTGCCTAATTATTAATTATTTTGCCATGTGCCATCAACCACAGAAGACTAGAACATAATGCAAAAGTTCTAGTTATGTCCCCTTCTCCAGTTTCCCAGCCCTCTGGCTGATCTTGAGAAAAATGAGAATTTGAGAGCTGTACCTGACAGACAGCAGCAGGTCCTACTTCTCTGTGCTGTAGAGTCCTTCCAGGGGAACTCTCCATTGTACCCATCTTAGGAGCTTCACTTATAAATTCACAAACAAACTCAGAAACATTCTTTTACCTAAGGTCAATACAGTTAGCAAATAGAAAAGCCAGGAGCTGAATTCTAGAATATCTTGTTCCACAACTCATTTTCCTTCTATTATAGCACAGTTCTCCTGGTGGGAGTTTCCAAAATAATGTACCTGGCATCCCTAGAAGAATAAGTCTGTATGGATAAGGTTTTCTGCTGCTGTGACAACCTAAGACAAACAACTAGAGAAAGGAAGGGCTTCCATCTTAGAGGTTTCTTGCATGGCATATGGGCTTGCTGCTCTGGATCTGTGGTGGCACAGTACCTTGCAGCTGAGAGCATGTGATAGAAGAATGATTTTCACATCACAGCAGCTGGGAAGCTGAGAGACAGCAAGGAACCAGGGTCCCGATATCCCCTTCCATGGTAGAATCCTCAAACCTAATTTCCTTTCTAGACACCGGCCCCACAAAGTCTTCACTATCTCTCCCCAGAGCCACAGGCTGGTTACTAAGCCTTTGACACATGCTTTTGGGTGACTCTTCATCACAACAAAGTCAATGCACCTTGTGACTGTGAGATAATATCAACAGCAACAGTACTAACTATTCTTATGAAAGACTTTCTGGCATATTTCTGTCTTGCTTGGACTTGAGGACATTGACATCCTTATATGACAGGGCTCTTTAGAGACCTGAAAGGGTCAGTCTACCTCCTGGAAGCCCTGTCTTGCTCCCAGTGTGTCTTGGGCACAGAAACCAGGCATGTGGGTGGAATAACACAGGCAGCACAGCAGGCAGGCATGCAAGTGCAAATTCCTACTGCGGGAGAAAAGGAAACTGGAAGAGAACACAAAGTCCCTCCCCTTGGTGCCTGTTTTTCTCTGTCACCTGTCATAAATCTTAGAGACCAGACTTCTGTGGCCAAATGAGACTGTCCCAATCCATCATATGCGGATTTTTGAAGGTAGACCTAATGTCTAGCAGAGTATTTTCTGTGAAAGCTTCGAGTCCTATATGGGTAATAGCATCTGCTGCTGAAGTCTGTGGTTGGAACTGGAATAATACAAAGTAAAGCAGAAAAACTAAGATAACTGGCTATTTATATCGGCTCTGTCGGAAGTGGTGACAGGTATAATTACTGAGTAGAAATTACAGAGCTGATTCCAGTGGTGCTCCTCCCCCTGTTTGGGGGAAGATAAAAGATTGAAAGTATTCCTGACGTCTCTTCAAAGAGAAGATGCTCTGGCATGCACTTCCATTTATTTTCAGATTGATTAAAAGCAATTTCCTGTTGTCCATGGTTGAACCCAGGGGCATTCCTGCTCCCCTGAATTCCCTGAGTATGCTCTGTGCAGAGATCCTCTCTCCTCTGCTCAGATACCTCCCCCTGGTCCTGTGTCCAGGGTTCTAACAAGGAGAAAAGCAAGCTAGTAAGTTAACTCACATTAAGATGTTACTGACCTAATGAGCTAAAATCCCAAGGGTGTTTACAATAAAAATAGCAAAGGGATGCAAGGTAAAATCCTGTGACAGTAAAGCTGCAAGGGACCTAAAAAGCATCTAACTCACTGGTTTCCAAACAGAACCAATTCTCAGAATTATCTGGTCTTTTAAAGCACATTTTCCCCCAGAACCTGTGGTGGCCCAGTGAGACCGACTCTTCTAGAGTCAGCCACAGACATGGAGAGTTTCATGAAGGTCTGTGGTTCATATTATCACTTGTCAAAGTTAAAGAGCACCTCAGTTCAAAGGTGCAGAAAATGAAGGAAGTAGGACAGGGAATAGGGAGAAGAGAAAGCAAATGTTGGGCACTGGGCTAAATATCAGGGCTGTAAAAAAAATCCCAAGAATCAATATAAACAATAATTTGATGCAGTAGTTTAAAGATTCAAATTAAGGACAAAGCCTATGATGAACTAAACATAAGTTTTTAATAAAGGCAGATCAGTAGCATTACTCTTTCCTCACCGCTCTGATTTCACTATACCAGCCCAGTAGTTACTACTCTTTAAAATACTGCATTTAGATGTCTTTGATGTTGACTCAACAATCAAGGATTTCTTTGGTCCATCTTAAATATTATACATCCAACGGTACATTAAGGCAAATGTGAAACTGTGAGGGCTCCATGAGGATATCTACAACCTTTGGAGTGATCCGTTTTAAAGTGGGGAGATTGAATCTTTAAGAAAATCACAACTAAGAAGGAAAAATTGGAGTACTATGTTTTCAACAGGCCTCTGGTGATGCCACTGGCTAAAGCAAAGGGGCTGCACCCCTCTTTGAAAGGGGGACAAGGACAAGCTTGCAGCCAACATGGTTTTACTTCTTGACTTCTTGATGTGTCCTGACTGGCCTCTGTGAGCTTTCAGCTTTTCTGATTCTTCATGTAGCAGAAGACCACCCAGAGGAGCACAACAGAGGGAATCCTTAACCCAATGTGGCCATTTATATAGTTAGGCCACATTTTCAAAATGATACATCCCAGCAAGATCCTGAGCAAGATCCTGGAAAAGGGCTCTACACCCTGACAGCCTCTGTTATCTCTGGTGATTCCAGTTACAGGTTCAGTCTTGCCACCAGTTAGGACTGGAATTCTCACGGAGGGAAATTAAAATCAAGTCAGGAATATTACTCTGCCATAAAGAATGATACATTTGAGTCATTTATACTCAAATGGATGTACCTCAAGAACACAGTCAAAAGCGAAATAAATAGGTCACAAAGCTGTAAATACTGTTTCTTTTCTCTGGTTTGAGAAACTGAATGTGTAAATGAGTTCTAAAATGTAGGAAAGATATTGTGAAATAGAAAATATTCAAAGGGAAAAGGGGGTAAGAGTAACTAAAGGGAAAGAAAATTTGACATTAAAAAAAAGGAAACAAAACTGATGTATATAGGGTGTGGAGGTTGTAGGGTGGACAGTGGAATGGGGAAAAATGAGAAGTCATGCCATGCACTGGTACAAACTTTCAATATTTTATTTATGATCATGATGATCATGATGATGTATAAAATGTCCCAACATAATCAATTTTTTAAAAAAATCAAGTCATGAGGTTTGGGAAACTGCTTTCAATGGGTTTTTCTCCTTCCTTGAATTTGAACCCATCACCTTTCAACTCAGTGTCTGCATTTTTGTGCAGTGAAGACACAGGGATCTTTTCCCTGGCTCCTGAATCCCTGTTGGCCCTTTGGAGTTCCTGTCACTTTGAACACTATACATTTGTCCCTGTCCTTGCACAGCAATGACAAACCCTCGTACAGGGCCTTGATACCAAGTAGAGTAGTCTAGACGATGCCCCAGCACAGAAACAACACTGCTTTCCTAGACACTTTTTGCTTTTTTCCAGTAGGAGATGCAGGTAAGTACACAGCGCCCTCACCATCTCCCCAGCGTGATGTCCACTGGGTCCCCCAGGAAACTGTACGACCAGCTTCTCTGGGAGGCTTCAAATCCAGCTCCCTACAGGCCATGCCATAAACAAGGAGAGTCGGGGTAATATGAAAGGAGGTGTGGGGCAATCGTGGAGAAACAACGGTTTCTGCCACTTAATAATATCTGAACTCATATTTTCAAAAATGCATGTATGCAGGCCAAGTGAAATAAACACGCTAAAGTTTGCTTCTGAGTCACTGATTTGAAATTATGCCTACATACAGGTTGACTCCTTTTTCTGTGTCTTTGGCCTTGTTTTCCAGGCCTGGTTCTGCTGACCACTTCCTGTTTCAGGCATCCCTATCCAGCAGCTCATCACGCTTTCAGAATTCACCAGTCCAGTGTCCAGGTAGCACTAAGCCTCGCTAGAAACCAAGCGCACAAGCTAACCAGCACCTGCCCTATTTACTCATTGGCCTCTAAAACAGCCTTGTGTTTTCTTTTTTCATAAGGTAAGGAAGCAAATTTAACATTTAAAAGATACATAAGAACAATGGAAAACAACTATATAACAACATAGATTTTAAACATTAAAAATAATTTCAAAATAGTAAAATATGTGCCCGCTGATCAACACATTGTGACAAAATCTAGCAGCATATTGATGACAGTTATTCTAAAGCATCACTAAACGTGAAAGAGATTGAGATACTTAAAACACCTGCATTATACAAAAATTTCTGTGATTAAAAGAAAACAAAAGTTGAAACTACAGCAGTGCTACCTGTGCCTGCTGTTGATATTCCCAAAGGAAGCAAATCAAATTGTCAGCTTTAGATTTGTGAAAATAAAGCTGCTGATTTTTCTCTGATCAACATTGCAGGTCCCCCAAATTTCACTTAAGGAGACTTTTGAGCCCCACAGCAAAAAAAAAAAAAAAAACTTTTGGCCTCACATAACACATCCCAAAGTTCAGTGTAAGTAAGTAGACCTTCAGAGGCCAAGAAATGAAAGGAATGTCAACAATTCTAACCACATTTTGCATTGAATTAAACTAGAAATGACCAAGATGTTGAAAGTAGCCACAGCAGCCTCACACACTGCTCACAGAGCTATCAGTTGATACACTTAGATCATTTGCTTATGTCTCCAAAATCTTAACACAGCACAAATGCCTTTAATCGAGACATTCTGCTTCTAAAATTCATCCTGAGGAACTAGTGAAGCATGGTAAAAGCTTCAGGCACAAAGATATGCAGGCCCAACTGTGCAGAAAGTAATACAAACCCAATAAAAGATGATGTAGATCATGATTATTGATATGAAAAGATGACAGCTGTAAAGTAAAAGCAGTGTGGGACACATAAAAATAATTGCACATGCATATATTTTCAGCAGAAAGCAAAGGCTGAGAAGAATGTACACAATCTCTTACTGGTGATTTCTCAGGATTTAATGATTCCTATGTAAATCTATAGAGTTTTTTTTCACAATGAAAGATATTATTTGTGTAAATCAAAGAGAACAAAAGTAGAGGATAGAAATATGTTTACCCTGAGTATGTAGCTGTCCTATTTTGGGAGCAATTTCCTGAGGAAAGTCTCTTCCTATATAATTCTTAATCAAAAACTACATGCCAATCACTGTTGAAGTTGCAAAGGATACAAAATAACAAAGCAAAGAAAATGCCTTTGCCCAGGTAATTTATTTTCTCGAGCAAAGAGCAGACAATTATTCTGCAAACAAATGCATAAGCAGGAACATACAAGGCAGAGAGAAATGTTTTGGAAAAAATGAGACAAGCAGAATCAGTAAGGAATAGAAACAAGGTTGACTTCTCTACAATGAGGGCCACAACTTTCATAGATATACTTATGAAGCAAGACTCCCAGAGCTAGCTATGAATAGATCGGGACTAGGGGAGATGATCGAGGCTCTGAGAAAGATCATTTTATGCCCATACTCCTGGTCATAGGGCAGGAATAACCTTAGCACACAAGACAGCAAGAAAGATCAATCTGTCAAGAGCACAGTGAGAAAGGCAGGGTGGCACCGGGTGACACTGGTGTGGTCACGAGGAAAATCGGTCTGCAGACTACACTAGTAGGAAGGATTTAGACAGTTCCCTGACCTTTGCGGCAGTTGAAATTATTGCTCAAAATTCTTGGCTTCATGTATAAGTGTAACAAATCAATATTAGCAAGAGGTTCAGAGATGACCTATATCACCCTATTAATTAAGGAGAATCCCATGAAGGGAAGAACACACTTTCCCACCTCTCCAATTTAGTGTTTGCCATGTGACATGTTATGATCAGTGGTCTACTGTAGACACAAGTAGGAGTTTGGAATATGCTGTACACCACTGAGCTGTGCTCCTGGGGTCCCCCCCACCGCCCTAAGAAAATACATCCATGCTGGCCAGTTGGCTCCCAAAGAATGAAACATGTTCGGGAGGCACAACCCAGATTCATTGTCTGGAGCTGAGCCCAGTGCACACAAAAGATATCTTCAGAGTTCAAACTTGAAATCATAGACACCTGATTGAGAAAAATGACCAATGCTTTAAGGAACTCTTAGAAAGGTGTGTTACAAACATTATCTGACTATCCAAGGGCAAGGAGAATCCACTTGCAGTCTGTTAAGTATGGTTGATATCGTTTAAGTATATACATCTACATAAATGCAATTGTAATCATTTTGGCTGCTTATAGAGAACGGACTGAAGAGGTAAAGGAAGAAATAAAAAGGACAGCTAAAAGCCTGTTGTATTTGTCCTGGTGACAGATGAAAAGGATGCTATTTATCGCTATTGCAATGCCTCCAAAAGGAGGCATCTGAGATAGTAGAGAAGGTCCTTGTTGACAGCCAGTACCAGCAGGAGACCTCATTTCACACGAGTGCCTTTTCTGTTCTCAGACATGTCCCACTGCCAGCCCTTCTCTCTAGACCTGAGAAAGTCTTGAAGTCTCCTTGGGGCTTTTATGCATTGACAGTGGTGCATCCCATGAAGTTGTATGGGTTAAATTGTCTTCATTATTGATGACTGTGTTTGAAAGAAGTCTAGGTTCAAGACTTCCTCTGAAGCCTTTCCTTCCAGGAGCTGAGCATTTCATTTCATACAGTTACTTCTCACTCACCATTCTCCCCTGTTCTGCTGTCCATTAATCACACTTCTTGTATTATCTTGGAATTAGTTGTGAGTATGATCCACCCCTCTTGTGTCACAAGTATAGTTACTGCTACGTAGCTGTAACACTTTGTGCTATTTAAAACCATGTCTCTCACAACCAGACATGATGGTGGGAACCTGCAATCCCACAACTCTGGGAGGCAGAGGCAGACAGAACTCTAGCTGCAGCCCAGCCTAGTCAACTTAATGAATTAGCAAGATCCTGTCTGAGAATAGGAAAGGTCTGGGGATACAGCCCAGGGGAAAGGCTCTGGGCTCAATTCCCCTATTACCAAAATAACAACCAATTATAATGATAATAAAAGAATTAGTTTTAAAAACTATGCTTTCCAAATAGAGGAAGCTCTGCCAATGTTAATGAATTCAATGAACATATCTAAGACTGCTATTTTGTTTTTTTCAAATATGTTCAATTCTCTTTCACTGGCCCAAGATTCTCTTGATAAAGCTCTAGTTACAGAACTAACACTATGATAATGTTCTACTTTGAATGCGATTATAAGAACCCACGTGGAAATTCTAAAAACTTAGGCACCTCTGTAATTCCCACAAGATGGAAAAAAAAAAGAAGAGGCCCAGAACATAATATGTTCCCTCAATTCCTCGCTTTTATTTGGTTCTACTGGGAACTGAGTTGGTTTGTTACCTAGCAACACAGAGCTTATCTCTGGGCAATTTACAACCATTTCTCATTTGTCATCATTTGTCTAATCAGATCTGATCATAAATAAAATCTTCGCACATTCCACTGACTTCTGTTTGTAATTAGAATCCATCTCCATCATGAAGAGGACATTAATAGTCTTGCACCTTACATGTGTTGATTTATTTGTCCTTTTGTCATTTTCTAACATGTGTCCCTCACCGTCTCACATGCTTCAATCTGTCTTCATTTCCATCTGTAAAATTCCATCTTTTGTTGTGAGTTGCTATCAATCTGGCTGTCTTTGGATGAAATCTGTAGGTCATCTGTGTGTGTGTATTCTGAGTATATCATCTATGCAAGGTGACTTAATTTTGCAGTATACTTATGTTTCTCACAGCTTCTTGCTTCATTTCTAATATGCCCTCTAGCTTTGTCTATTCAGCTCAGTGCTTCGGATATGTCTTACTATATGACTTGTAGTGGACCTGAATTATTTTGTCTGCCTGGTATTACTTCCTCCCAATTCTATTAAAAATAATTTCATTCCTTTGGGTATTCTGACCACAAAGTCAGAGTTTGACCTTGTACTAAATATCAGTATGGTGACCCGGCCCTGTGGTTATACTGTTTGCCTCAAGACAGGTCTATGATACCATGTATATCAATATTTTGGGAATTATCTTCCATCACTTCATAAAATATCATGATCTTTATCCAGGATTTCCTGTGGCTCAGTCTCTTGCCATGAGAATAAGCCTCATCTATTGAAGAGTAACATGGAACAGCAGAGAAGGGACCCTAAATATTACCATAAGACCAGTTAGCTGAAATAGAAATAGCTAGAGGAAGAGCATGTGAGAGAAAGAGATGGGAGAAGGGGAACGAAGAGGGGAAATGAGAGAGAGGCGGCAGGGTACAAGGGAGAATATGAGCGTGAGGATTCACGGTAGTTGAGCCCCAGGTGCAGGCCCTGACGAAGCAGGGTTCCTCTGATAGTCTAGAGTCGGTCAGGGTCTCCCCCTGCACCCCACATTTTCTTCTCAAACCCACTGGAGTTGGGTTTCTCTCAAGGATATTGTACATCTGTACATTTACGTGACTCAGAAACCGTAGAATTATAGGAAATAAATGCTTTAGACTTACAAGTATCTGCACATTCACCATTTGCTGGGATCCGCAGGGCAGCCCTCAGCTCCTTGGAGGAGTTGCACCATTCTGACAGAGGAGCAAACAGTTGCAAACGATGGTCCAGTGGTTATGCGGTCAGTGAGGACAGAGGTGCTGGCCGCAGACCAGTGCTGCCACACCGCAGCATCTCGTGCCACCATCCTTCACAGCAGCTCAGCGGAAGGAGGGAGAGAGCAGCTGTGCAGCCACAGGGCAAAAGGCGGCTCGGCTGCTCGCCCCACACTCAGGACATGTATCCAGCTGGGAGGTAAAATAAACTCAGGTACGATGGTAACTAAAACTGCTGAGCCGCACTGCCGGTGAGCAGAAGTAAAGGGATTTGTCTAGCAGCTCTGGCCCGGAGTCATCAGAAGAGAGGGCTCAGTATTGAGGAGGAGGCAGAGGCCACTCCTAAGGCCAGAAGCCATGGGAGCCCCGGAGCCCAAGCAGGAGCAGACACGGGGTGTGGTGGGGACACACGCGTCACCCTCCACATACGGACTGGGCCTTTCACTTCTCGATGGCTCCACAGCTGCACTCTGATCTTTGCCTCTTTCACCCTGAGAGGACTGATTACAGGAGCTCCCAGCCGCCGCCCCCACCTCCTCTCACTGGCATCCATTCTTCACACTGCAACCTACATGCCCCTGAGAAAGACAGACCTGAGCTCTGTCCAGGCCTGGCCACACTGAACATCCCCGGGATGATAAAGGCAGCCTCCGCTCCCGGCACAGGGAATCCGCGCATGCTGATTATTCTGCCTACAGTACCCCTCTCTCCCTCCCTGCCCTCCCCTCCCCATCTTCCCTTCCCCTCTTTCATTTATTCAGGGTGAAATACTTGGGCTGATCTTATATACCAGAGGCAGACTTAAGATGGTCACTAAGAAAAGGATTATGATATTGAACTGCAGCATTTAAGCCTCATCCTGAGGTGGACACCCTGTGCGGCCAATAGCAAGCTACTCAGATCCTTGGTCTCCATTTTATTGTAATAGTGCTTACTTCATATGGATGAAGTAAATAAGTACATAGCAAGCCAGTTGTCAAGGGCCAATGTAGAAAGGTCACGTAAGTGATTCTCATGATGGCTGCACCTGAATTCCACTCATTTTCGGGATGATGGGAAGATGCACGTCCACAGAGCAGCCTTCTCTACGTCCTGGGCTCCTACACAATGAAGTCCACTTTTCACCTAATTGCACTTATCTTACCAGGATCCTGTTTTCTGTCCTTCTGAATGGATCCATGCTATCACCCCAGGGGCAGGTGAGTCCCGCAGAAATAGATGCCTGGGAAAAGGAGGGTCCGGCCCTCCCTCCCTGTTGTGCACATCTGCTACCCTGTCCCTTCTCCACGACGATGATCACTGAGAAGGATCTCTCTAGAGGCAGCCTCGGACTGCACATTCCAACATGCTAAGGATCACTACTTTTTTGTTCAGCATTTTATCAAAAAATTTTAGCAAAATGGATTAGTTCAAAACAGGAGTTAAATGTATTATATATTTTTAAGAAATTCAAGGTCAAAAATCTTAAGTTTTGTAAAAGACAGACAAAAATGAATGGAGGCTTTACTGGTACGCAGTGTGTTTTTCCAAGTTCAGAAAAGACACGGGGACTGCCTTGCTTCAGGAAGCCCAACATTTCTAGTAGCTGCATCCTAAAGGTGACCTTGCCACAGTCCTTGTCATCACTCCAACAGCAACAGTCCCAAGAGTTGTCCAATGCTCACCGCCCCTTTCTGTGGACATCCGGGTAAACCTGCTCATGTGTAGGATGTAACAGGGAAATCTGGCACCAATGCATAAAAAGATACTACAGGAGAAGAACACAGACTTGGGCTCACAGGAAGGATCAGGCAGAATTTATGTCACAGCAAAGAAATATCACTGTTTGCGGGCACAGGTAAGAAAGGGGGCCTTGAAATGGAACTGAGGGACCAGGGGTCACCAGGACACGGCAGTCAGGAAGACCTGCATGCTCTCACTTCTGTGTCCTGAATCAAGGTGGAGCCATTAAGCCTCTAACCCAGTTAAAACCTTTTCAGGCATCGAATGTCACCCAGATAAAAAGACTTCTCAGTGACAGGCTCTGCCCCTGGGTGTGGACTAACGGAAGTCAGTGATTGGAAGCCCATCCATCAGCCACTTCCCCTCAGGTGCAGCACAGCATCCATTCAGCAGACTATAACTTTTCCTGACACCTACGACACATGTGGCTGTTGGAGATGGAGGTGAGGCCACTTACCAGCCCTCTTAAAGGCTACAGTGTCCCTGGGTGGCACACGTGTGAAATGAGGGAGGAGAGCTGGGTCCTGAGTTATGGCCATAAAGGAGGTGCACACACACCTGCAAGTTAATTATTTTAAAGCCATAGAGGAAAAATATAAAGTAGTGAGAGGTCTCCAGGGAAAGATTCAGGTAGACAACACATAGCAAAGCATTAGCCAGTGGAAGAAGGCAGTAAAGCAAGTCTGAATGGGCGTCTGCAGACCACTGGCTGTTTCTACCGCCCATCATGGAAGTGTGCCCGAGCCACAGGGCTACACTGTGAGTCCATCTGAAAGAAGTGTGCATGTGAGAACTCTATCAGCAGCTGAGGCCCAGGATCACACCACCCGGAGCCTCCAGGGAGAGAGGGTACCAAAGATAAAGTATGCTGCAGAAACTGAGCCGGGACACAGGTAATGGTGTCAGGAAAGAGCTGGTGAGCAGCACGGCGTTGGTAAACACTTAACAACAGGCTCTCCAGAAAAAGAAAATGAAGATGTGTATTATACAAACAATTTTTTTGTGATAATTTGGGATGGACCCCAGAGCCTCTGCCCTGAGCTACAACCCCAATTCTTTTTAATTTTTTTAAAAACAAGATCTCAGTCACTAAGCAAAGATCAGAGATTTTCCACAGAAGAAACGAGATCTCTTTCATCTTTCCGTTTTTATTCTGTCCAGGCCACAGGCATATCTGTTGGTGCCTACTTCAACCAGGATAGCTCTCCCCTCCTAGCTGTGACCTACACATGACTTACCCACAGATACACCCAGAAATGTTCACTGCTAATCTATTAGACGTTAGTTAATTCATTCAAATTAACCTATTACAATCAATGATCACAGTTCACATCTCTTAACTTGACAACTAGACACATCTCCTGAAACCATTCTTGGTCTCCAGAGACACTACCAAATTCATGACTTTGCCTAACATGACACAACTATAAACACTACAAGTGAAACACACTAATTCCCTCCCTAGAACAGAAAGCTAGAGCTGTCCACTTTCAGATAATTCCTCCCTAACATGCTGAACCATCTGTAAACCAGGCCCTAGTCTTCTCTCCCTCTGTCAGATGATCAGATGATCACAGGGTACACCTCATGAAACCATATGTACATGCTGAAGCAGGATAGCAGGAGTAGGCACCGTGGACATTCAGATCACTTTTTCATATAACTTACTTATGCCCTCAGATCCTGCTCAGGCCTGGTGACCTATGTGTGACTTCCGTGTAATGAGGGACTACAGTTGCACAATACAACTTTATGATTTGGTGGGTCAGAGGACAATGTGACCCATGTGGTTCATGCTGGGCAGCTCAGGTCACATGGTAAGCTGGTGATCCTTGGCCAAGTATAAAGGCCTAGCTGCATGCCAGAAGCCATTTCTCAAAGAAAGACTCATTCCCTGAAGAGGATGGGAAGAGACCTGGTCTGGATTCTTAAAAGCTCCACTGAGATTCCCCTATGAGAACCTAACAGAGGCTCCAAATAGCGTTCGTATCCACCACCAACACCTCAAGTACTATTGGATCTGCTGCTGGATCATGTGGCCTCAGAGGCAGAACACCCTGCGTGACAGCCTGGACCTACTGCAGAGCCTTCTCTTGTCTGGATCCCATCAAAACTTCAAGCTTTTGTAGTCATTCAATAAGTAGGCTAGAGAAACACATTTAAGAGAAATGTGTTGCCCTCCTCCCCAAATCTAAACAGGCTCAGTAGGTATTGTGCCTTTTTTTTGGATGTAAAAGGAGAAAGATACAGTGACTTATCCTTCATTTTAGAAAAGTTGTTTCTAAATACCCCCACACCACTGGCCTTCTACAAATTTCACTGAGGTAAAGGGACTTTGAATTTAACTTAGGTTTATTTTCTATCCCCTGGGACAAAAATGGTTTGCCAATAATTCTGAAGTGGTCACAAACTCCTGCTCATTTGATCCAATCATCTTCAAAGGAAGAAAAAGATCATCAAGATTCTTGTAAACTATGTAAACATCATAAAAGCAGATAATGTACACCTGAGGTATAACAGTGAAGGTGTATTACTGGCTTTTCCAGCTGAGAGCAAGTTGCTCTGAGTGGCTTTTATAGATAGGTAAAAGGGAAAAGACATTTGACAGATTAATCACTATGTATCAGGTATCAGGACTTTGGTTACTGTGTTTAATAAAAGAAAATAGATCTGGTACAACACCTAAATTTGGAGTCATCATTTACTCAAGCTATGGTAATCCACTGTCATCTTCCAAGACCCGTCTTTCTTCTGTACAGGACAGTTCAATGGGAATGTGGTGGGAACAAACACTCCCACATCTATCAAGTCCTTAATGGTAGCACTAATCTCCGCAGTTCCCAGGAATGCAATATTGTCTCAGATTTAATATTTTCCCAGGTAGAGGCAATTTCAATGGCTTCCACTGGCCTTTTCTACTACAACAGGATTCATACTACACATTGGGGAACCAAGAGGAAGATTTTGTCAAGTACTCAGTATATTTACCCGAATTACCCACTTTGGAACAGGAGAAATGATTACAGGATGAATTTCTGGACCTACTTTACCCACTATGAGTCCAACTTTGGATAAACCTCTATTGATCACCTGGCCTCCACAGACCCTTTCTGTACTAGACAGCCACAATGACACCTGATCATTTCCTTTTCCTTAAAGAACATTTGAACCCTGATAAAAGGCCTTACATCACTCTAAGAAAGGACAGAGAATGACTCACAGTTTAGTCTTTTGGTGATAAACTAGAGCCTGTCTTCAAGGGGACTCAGTTTCCCATTTACTGAAGGGATTTTGGGTCAGTAAACCAGCTCAAGTCAGAGAACTGCTGAAGGGACTGTGACTGTCTTGTTACAATTTGAGGTAGACTTTTGCCCATTTCTCCTAAATTCGTTCTGTTCATCAGATCCACCAAAACTTCAGCAGGCATGCTGTCTATTTCACCTTCGGGAACACCACAACAGATCAGCCAACACTCTAGGCCTACTTATGTTGGACCATTCTGCTTGGTGCTTTGCTCCTCCTATCCACTGCCATAAGCTTGCCCAATTTGTCTTCGGTCAAGTTTTTCCAAGTGATCTTTGCCTCTCCAGGATCCACTTAGGACCATTTCTCTTAACTTTTCCAGTTCAGTGAACGTGATTCCCACAGTAATGTTGGGCACACAAAGATCAATGAAGAAGTTCTTTAAAGATGTTCACTTGCATGCCTTTTACAGATCTGTTTGCTAATGTTAATGAAGGATGCATTCTCTGCATCTTCTTTGTGGAGGATTAGGTTTCACTGAGCAAATCCACTCCACCATCCTCCACCACTCCTATTTCCTTAAGCTTTTAAATCTCCTCATCAGCAACAAACCAAAGACTATCAGGCATATAACGCATTCACAGTGGGCCATCTTTCTATCCCTACTTCAGCCAACCACCCAAATATACTCTACACACTTTTTAAAAAAAATTCCACTAACTTACAATGTTAAACTCAGAATCTCTATTTAGTTGGCCCCCATTGAGATTCTCAACCTATCCTAAGTTTGTGTTTCTTCTGTCATTATTCCACACCTTTAAAGTATGTTCCATACTCGCTTGTCAGCTCTCGCTTGTAATAATTTAAAATCTGAACAAGTCCTTTGGGAGTACAGTGGACCTTCTTGTGGGTTACATTGTTTGGGCATCTTCAAGAGCCTTCTAAGATTTAAGCCTGGTTATAGGGTTAAGGAAAAAGTGAGTGGTAGGGGTAGGTCCTAAGGAACGAATCAGGGATCTTTACTAACATTCCCTTATACCACACAGGATAAATTTCCTCAGGTACAGGAAGAGAGGCCAACCTCTGAGTGGATGGGGGAGAGATGTCTTTGCCACTGAGAGTGGGGAAAACGTTTCTTCTGCCAAGAAAATTTTATCAGGAGTTAGAAGTGCAATGCTCCTAGTCTTAACAGTTTCCTCCCAAAGATTTCCACCCCAATGTATGGGATTCTATTCTTTTATGCTTGGTGCCTTCACTTTAACTTGAGATATCCTTCAAGAATAAGCAATAAACTTATGATGTAATTCAGTCAGGCAAATTATTAAGATTTGTGTTTGGGTTTCTTCAATTTAGCCCTTTTACTTAAGGACAGAAGGTGCTCCTTCAGAAGATACTTACAGAACTTTAGATTCTTTATGCAAGTCTGGAGCTGGGAAGCTGATACTTTGAGCTCATTATTTTCCTTTTTATTTTACCTCCACACACACAAGCCTTTAGGTTGGTTATATGCATCTGAAGCTCAGGATGTGCCTTTACTAGTCTGTTCAAAGATACTAAGAGCAAGGGGCCGGGGATATAGCTCAGTGGTTCCGGCGCCTGTCTTGCAAGTGCAAGGAGCTGGGTTCAATCCCCGGTAACCACATAACAATACTGGGTGTGGAGACTCACCCCAGCAGCAACCAGTACCATATACCAGTGCCGGGCATGGTGGCTCACGCCTGTCATCCCAGCACTCGGGAGGCAGAGGCAGGAGGATTGCTGTGACGTGAGTTTGAGGCTGAGCTCAGGGCCAGCCTGAACCACAAAGTGAGACCCTGTCTCAAAAAACCTTAAAAAAAAAAAAAAAAAGATACTAAGAGCAAACACCCTGCATCATTCATATATTTCCCACTTTTTAAAAAATGTCCAAAAATATAGTGAATAGATTAAGAAAATTAATTGCATCTCACAAGTGATGAATTTAGATAATCAAATCTATCTATGCTATCCATTGCTTTAAATAGCTCACTCCCAGGATCATCAGAACTTTCTATTTTATCAGAAGGACAGACCATGGCAACTTTTGCCTAATTAAATGAGAAAGCAAACCACCCAAAACACTAAAATGATTAAAAGAAATTCATCTTTACAATATTCTTTCTCTCAAACCACCTCTGGTACCAAAATCTGTAACAGTTAGGTTTCACTAGAGAGACAAGTTTAAAATATACAATATATATGATTACATAAAGGATTTATAAGTCAACAATGGCTGCCTGCAGAATCAAGAAAGATCACAAAGTGACCTTTTTCACTCGGAAGAGCTGAAGAATCCAACTGAAGATGAAAGGCCTGGAGCTCTCCACAGTGTCTCCTTCGAGTCTACTAGAAAGTGAAAGGGTCTGCATGGGAATCCTGAAGGAACTCCAAACGAATGTCTAAAGGCAAATGGTGAGCACTGAAGCTCCTCCAGAGCAGAAAAGAGGGGGCATTCTTCTTTCCCTTTTTATTCCATCTGGGCTCACCTATTGGCTGGTTCCACCCACAACTAGGAAGGAGGCGCACTCCTCAGTTAGTGCTCCAAATGTCAGCCATTAACACAGCATACCCGGAACCCTGCTCCATTAATCCATTCAGTATCACTTAACACAATTAAGATCAGACTCAGAAAAGTGTAATTAAACTGCTCCATATAGATATTAATCTTGTGCCTCGTCATCTGGTCTTATTGGCCCATTTTCTGGTTTTTCTATGATAAAAGAAAATTCTGGAATAGAAAAATGTTCTACACATAGGCACATCTGCATAAAACAGATGAGAATTCATTCCTCTCTTTTTTTTTTTTAGGTTTTTGGAGACAGGGTCTCATTTGTGGTTCAGGCTGGCCCTGAGCTCAGCCTCAAACTCACATCACAATCCTCCTGCCTCTGCCTCCCAAGTGCTGCGATGACAGGCGTGAGCCACCACGCCCGGCACGGTGGTATGTGGTACTGGTTGCTGGTGGGCGTGAGTCTCCATACCCAGTATTGTATGTGGTTACCGGGAAATCGAACCCGGGCCCTTGCGCTTGCAAGACAGGCGCCGGAACCACTGAGCTAACTCCCCGACCCGAGAATTCATTCCTCTCTTGACCCAAGAGAGTCTTCTAAGAGTTATATTTAATTCCTTCACCACTGACATGTGTTACCAGCAATTATTTGAAAGTATATCATGTTCGTTTAATTCAGTAAAGTGGACCCTTGACTTGCAAACTTGTTCGGTTCTGGGGGATGGTTGTGACTAAGTTAATACAGCTGAGATTTATATTTTACCTGTGGACATGCTATAAAAACAAGGAGCAGGGCGGGAAATGTAGCACAGTGGCATCGCGCCTGCCTGGCAAACACCAGGTCCTGAATTTGATCTTCATAAGGAAAAAAAAGATAACAAGAGGCAGATGAATCTTCAATTAATTTAATTAACCCAAATGGTTCATATATCATGCTGGTCATAACCTGAGC
>PVIR01012357.1:0-44909 GCA_004026965.1 Petromus typicus
ACCAGCAGCTCTCCATACATAAAGAAATTCCTTTGGCTGCACATCATTTACAGGCATCCTCACAAGGAGATAAAGAGTGGTATCTCCCATTCCAACCCTTTGATGCTATTATACCTTTGTAAAGGAGTATTTATTATATCATCATTGATCACCACCATGTAGCTGTAGGAGACAGTCTTACTTTATAGTGTGGACTCACCATGTAGCTCACTATGAACTCACCGTGTAGCCCAGGCTGACCTCTGACTCGTGCCTCAGACTCCCAAATGCTGGGACTACAGGCATGTACCACCATGCCTGGCCATAAAGGAGGACTTTCTAATCAATTTGCTCACAAACATTCATATGAGAAGGGGACTGTTTCTTATTAACCTATGCAAATGACTATGAAAAGTAATAAAAACAGTGTGTGGACCCCGGGGAAATCTGCGCCAGCACAAAACACTTTAAAATGTTTTATCTCATCTTACAGAAATAAAATTCATGAATTAGTAAGAAAAAATATAATAAAAAGAAAATCCTTCACAGCAACAGAAAACTGATCATTACAACAGAGCCAACATTATTCCAAGTAAACAGCCACAATAAAACACTGCTCAAGTGCTATGTAATTAATTCTTGCTCTGATGCATCCTGGTTCAACACGCTGGCTTTAGGGAGGTGTGGCTGAGAACTCTGGGAACCGTAATGCCTCCTAGTGTACCAGGAGCCTCAGGAGTGATGGTCCTGCGGAGACTCCCCAGGGTTCCCTGAACCCCATACTCCAGGTAAGTTCTTTGAAATCTCTAGTTGAAAGCACCAAGTGGATTTCTGTTCTGTGGAGCTCTGTGGCCGGGCACAGGAAATCAAGTTTTGTCCATCCATGACACGCTCACCATGCTGTAGTGTGGCACTAGCAGATATGAGTTACAGTAAAAATAAAATTATCTAGAAGTGAAAAAAGTTCGGGCTGTCATTAATTTATTCCTGATAATTTAATCTGAGAGGTATGACGAAGATCATCATAAGGATTATGCAACTAACAAGGAAGTTCAATTTCTTGTCATATACAACAAATACAAAAAGCTATTATTTCTCATGAAGTATTTTTTTTAATTGAAATCTTTACTGGTACATTACTTATACACTTCATGATTGCATTCCACAATGGGAAATTGTACCAGTATAAGACACAACTTAATTCTCATATTTTCCTATAGCCCTACCCACCCTATCACTCCCCCATATACATAAAATTTGTTTCCTTTCTTTTTTGTTATCATCTCATTATTTTCCCCCTTCACCTTATTTCACTTTGAGTATTTTCTATTTCACAATATATAACATACAATTCTAGAACTCATTTACATCTTTGTTTTCTCATACCAGAGAAAAGATGCGATATTTACCTATTTGTGACCTATTTATTTCACTTATGAGGATATCCTTAAGGTACGTCCATTTAAGTATAAATGATTCAGACTTATCATTTTTTATGGCAGATTAATACTCCATTCTGTAGAAAAACCACAGCTTTCTTATCCAGTCTCCAGTTGTTGGACATTTGGGTTGTTTCCAAGATGCAGCAGTCACAAACTGAGCTGCTATAAACATGGGTGCACATAAATGTCTAAGGAAAAAGATCATGCACAATTTCAAAGACATTGCTAGATTTTATACCTGAATTATGAAAATCAATGGCTATAATTTTGATGGAGAAAAATATACTGGGACATAACACAGTATTCCTGAACCTTAACTTAGAATGTCAGTTATCAGCCAGAGAGATTCAGGAAGATCAGAGTTGATGTAGACATGTGTAGTTTTGGAAGACTTCCCTCCTGAGTTCAAGTTAGAGAAATCAAGACGTAGACAAGTGGGTAATTTATGTATTAACCACCACCGAGAGATAAAATCCTTTAATGTGACAGAGCACAGTGCAGACTTTAATAAATCCAAGAAGAAGAGTTGAAGCACAGAAGAAGGAGGGTGTAGACAATGGCTGAGGGGAGAGGGTCTCCTGCAGATCTGGGGAAAGATCTCATTCAGTAAAAGTGAGGCAAAGTTCCGGAGCCAGTGAGGGGCCGGGGAACCTGACGAAGCATGCAAGGTGTGCAGCGATAACCCACCTCCCCGCTTGGGCCTGGAGCGCGGCGGTCTAAGCCTGATGTACACAGCGGACGCAGCGGACCCCGACGCCACGGGGTGGCTGGAGTTGAATCTATGGGAAACATCCACGGTGTGTACAGGTTTCTGTTCCAACTTGGAGATTCGGTCTGACTGTGACTCCGTATAACAAACTCTCACGATAGCTCATGTCGTCTGTGGCCTGGAAGCTTGGAGCAGCCACCTGCAGGGCTCTTGCGCTGGCTGAACAGGAGAGGTCAGGAGAGGGCTGGCTGAGGGACAGTGGGCGGGGCGTCCGGGGACACCTGGACACGGGGCGGGTCGTGATGGCAGGATCTGAGGACGGAGTGCTCACGTCTGGAAAGCAGAGCAAAAGCAGTGCTCAGAGCAGCACGTAGCAGAGCTGACGCCGACGAGAGCTGGGCCTCTCGGCGTTTCTCCAGCACAGAACGTTATGGCTCCGTTTCTCCCCTGTGCTCCAGGATCCGCGAGGATGCTCACTGAGCCTCTGTGGTCTGGCCACTTTCACACTGGCCGGACGCACTGAGAACGCACCCAACTGGCACAGCCAGAGGCTGCTAGTGATAGGCATTGAGGAGTCCAGATGAAGGCCGGGGAGAGCCCCGGAGGCGGAGCGTCTACTCCAGGGGTGGCCAGGCCCAGCCACGGCAAGGCTGCTGACCCCCACCTGGCCGCTGTCCAGGGAACGAGGCACAGGGTCAGGGCAGGCCTGCGCAAGGCCCATCACCCCGCACCTGGCCCCAAGCGCATGCTCACGTCTGATGGTCCTACTGCTTCTTTACCCTCAGGTGGCACCCGAAAACACACCTGGCACCGCAAGTGGATACAGATCGAAGAGGAAGTTGGCGGGTTGCCGCAGCCTCCGTCCTGAGCGGGAGTTGGAGGCTGTTCACACTCGGGATGCGCGCGTGACAAAAAGCCCTACTCTGTAGTGGTTCACATGGCTCAGAAAACACGCTATGTCTATTTTCTGAAAAAGACTTTTGCTCAGGATCGGCTGGAATGTATTCAAATACCTGTATGTATTAAGCGATTTTAAGACTATGAACTAAAAAAAAACTGTGTAAGAGAGAAAGGCTTCTTTCAGTGGTAGATGCTAGTAGTAGTGGTTATACATAGGATCTAAATTTTTAAACCGACGCTGTTTCAGGTCCTCCTAACATTCAAATGTAGGTAGATTTGATAAAGACAATTACTTGCTACAAGATAAAAATAATACAGATTATTAAGTCTAAATTTTGATTATACAAGTATACAAACATTTAATAGCAAGTCACACATCTCATTTTTCTTTAATTGTAATTATTTACTCATTCTTGCTTCAAGAAGCACATTTACCTTTAGCTTCAGTAATATATTTAGATGTCACCGTATTCCAGATGTCACCATAATAACATTATTGTAGCTAAAACCCTATGATCACTACAGCAAATATTATAAATAATCAAGAGAAACAAGTGACATAATTTTTCTTCATGTGTACTATACTTATTTTTATTTGAAGCCAGGTTAAATTTAAACTATCTCAGAAGAGAATGCTTAGACTCACCTCTTAAGGGTTCTGATAATATTCAGGACACACTTCCCTCCATTCACAGACATTCTGGAAGAAGACCAGCTCTGCTCACCCAGGGTGGAAACCTCAGTAATTTTCCAGTGACGGCTGTGGCAGCCCAAGGTGCACTTAGCTGAGTATTTAGTTTCCTCTTCTATTCTTAGCACTACATACTTTAAGGAGAGTTAATGCATATGGTTTTTTATCCATGGACATTTAACTCAACAAGAGGTTGCTTCAAGGATGCAGACAAAATCAAGAAGGAGTTTTAAGCCTATTCTTTTTTTTTTTTTTTTTGAACTAGGAAGGCAGATTTTGCCAGCTACAAATAACTCAAGAACATTTTAATATCATAGACTTGGCTTGAGACATCTTCTTTTCTGAGAATTTCTAATAATCAGTAGTCAGCTTTATTTTGTGTTCCTGAGAGCTGACCCACTAAATTCTGTGTGAGCACTGAGTTTGGACTGCTGCTTCACGAGACAGTGACGAACCAGAGCGGACTGAAGCTTACTTTGTGGTGTAAATGAGTTGGGAGACCAGAGTATTAGCTTAGAGGAAGGAATTAAGGGTGTGCTACATTGTTCTTTAAATCTCTAAGTTTCCACAGAAGGTAAGTACAAGAAAAACAATATCTTAAGAGGACAGGACTAACTTGTAAACTTCTTTCTCTGCATTTTAATTCTTAGAAGAATTTCAGCTTTTACTGTATCTATTATTACAATATCATGCAGGAACATGTGGAGCCCAATTAAGATGCTATTTCTTATTGAAACATTAGATGCTCTGCCTTAAGAATATGGTAATGTGCAGGGGACCGACGTGAAAATAAGGTCTCACAAGTACAAAGCAGAATTCCTGAAAGAATTTTCTGAGTAGGACTCATGTTTCTTCACTTGTCTTTCTTGGTACATAAATCTAACCTCTAATTAAGAGTCTTAGGTTTTGTTTTGAGGTTAGCTATAAAATATGTAGCAATAATTATAGCGCTCAGCAGAGTATTACTTTTGTGGCCCCTTTTATTTCTTTTTTTTTTTTTGAGGAATGGAAAAAATTAAATTCTTTACTATAATCATATGATATATTACATATTATGGCTTTCTTTCACTTAAATCACATGATTGATACTACATTAATAATAATTTCAGAAACATTTATTTGAACAAATAAAAGGCAAACTATATGAGCAATTAAACTGAAAACTAAGCAATATTATTAAAAGCATTTTTAAAGTTTACATTCAATAATCAATTACCTAGCTCATTAAGAGAATGTAAAGGAAACTTACACAATATAGTTGTATTTTTATATATTTGCCTATACATTATTTCTACTGACATTAATAGTATTTAATTATCAGTTTAGAGTACTCTATCACCCTGACCCTAACCCCAAGGAAGAGAGGGCAGGGGACATTTGAGGTCAGAAAGGTGCCAGCTGCTGAAGACGTCGGTATCACTGAGGCGTCACCGTCATCACCACGATTCCTCGCAGTGTGTCTGATTTTGAAGTGCAGCACAGACTCTCTCTTGCCACACTGGGTTGCTGTCACCTGCCTGAGTCACTACAGATGGCAAATTTTAAGGAGCAGAGATGGTCACAGTCATTTCACCCACTGGGAGAGGAAAGCAATCCCAGTCCTGTCTGGATCCAAGTGGAATGTGCGTGACATCCTCACAGCTCCCCCCAGAGATGCTCCTGTGGGTTCGGCTGCTTCCTGTGTTGTCCCCTACGCTGCTGCACTGAGTACCGCAAACCGATGGCCTAAAAAACCGGAAGTTTATCATTTGCTATCATAGAGGCCAGAAGTCTGACCTCAAAGTCCCAGCACAAATATGCTCCCTCTACATGGGAATGGAACCTTGGCTTGCTCCAGCTTCTGGGGAGCCATTTGCTGACTGACTGAGGTCTGAGACGCCCTTCTGCTGTGCTCACACAGCCGAGTCTCCGGTCTGTACCTGTCTGCTTCCGCTCCTGGGCCAAGCTGCTCTGAGGCTGCTTGGCGCTGACTCCGGGGTACACGCAGGCAGCTGCATTTTGAGATCTAGTTAGTTACGCTTATAAAAGCTTTCCTTTTCCTCATCAAATAGGTTGAATTCAGCATTCCAGGCTTTAGGGCACAGACATAATTTTGGGGGGCCACTATTCTGCCCATGCTGTGCCTGTATCAGTTGATGGATGCACGCACCTCAATTTTCTCTGGAAGTTGTCACAGACATCGACAGCAGAGCAGCCCCGTCTTGCTTCTGTCAGTAATGCCCACTTCTAAGCCGGAACCAACTGAGAGACAGACATCATACTCTAATTTGAAGAAGGGAAATAGTATACAAAATGGTTCATTTTAATAGGAGATATAAATAACTGAGAAATCAGCTATTAAGAGCTAAAGAAACTCTTGTGCACACAAGAATAACAGCAATAACAGAGCAGCTGTTTGTTCTGGGGTTGAGAAAGAAGAAAAAGGAGAACCTTGGCCTCTGCTGGGGCTGAGGTCTGGAAGGCTCACTGCATGGGAGGGCGGTCAGTGGCGTGTGAGGTGGTAAAGGGAGCTAAACGATACCCAAGCTGTGCCAAAGGAAGCCGCGCTCTGGGAGGTGTCTCCACAGGAACTTCCAGTATAGAGGAGCTGCTGAGCTCTTCGGGACCCGCTGTCTCCCTGAGAGGAGCGAGGCACCCAGCACAAGCACAACGGGACTGTCCTCTTGTCCTGTCCACCCTCTGATGCTCACACTGTGACGCGGGGCAGCAGAGCTGCAGCGAGAGGGTGCGCTCGGTTAGCGCTGAGCGGCAAGGAAGGGCGGGCTCAGTGCACAGAGCCTGTCCACAGCGGCACAGTCCTGCAGGCGGCACCTCAGAATCTGACAGAAAAACAGATTTGTAGGAGGCGACACTTTCACCTCTCTTTTGCTCAGATAGCACATTGTGGGTCATCATTTCTCATTCTTTATCTTTCTTTCTATTGTTGTATTTTAGTACTCTAATTATATTGCTATATTTTTACAATAAGAAAAGCATTTGGATTCAAACCCTTAAATAATAAGTTTTTAGTCATTTTTCTTTATTCTTGATGCCAAAAGATTTGCGAAATGAGGGAAATACCATAAATTCGAATTAGAAAAGGTGTTCTAAGAGGCAACTATATCACAAATACCTATTGGTGAGATTTGATATGCAAATATCAAATAGGTTAGGGTGTTGCATAGAGTTGTAATATTTAGGATAAACAAAATTCCAAAGATGAGCAGAATTATACAGCCACTGCTTTGGATACAAGAACCCCCAAAGTGTTACACCATAAACCCGAAATCACTCCTTCATATTTTCTTTAAATGCCTACTGTAGCCCCAATTAAAGTTCCAATATGTGCAAACACATGTCTATCTCTAATGAAATCATGTTATACAGAGAAGAAAAATACCAATTTTTTTATACTTTCGGCAGTGCATCCAACAAAATAATAGTGGTAAAATATTTCTTTTGTGTTTGAAATTGAATCACATAGAAAACCCATTCTATGTATGACTCTGCTGAATTTCCCAAAATGATGACAAGTGGCACTTTGTGAATACACAGGGCTTCAGGTGTGACATTCATCAGTGAGGACATAATCACTTTCACACGGCTTTCACAGTTGTCTTGGCGACCTTTCGCCAGCCGGCTAGAATGGACACCAAGATTGCAAGGATAATGAGCGGTTAGTTAAAGGAGCTGGAAAGGACCCAGCAATGGGCCTGAACAAATCCTTCTGCAAGGGCTCCAACACAGTGCACTAGGGCATCACTTCGTATCCTCCTTGTTTAAGATTTTCTTTGTTCATGGTGTGAAAAGAGATACATTAATTTTCCTTTTCCCCATCTGTGGATGCTGCAGCTCCGTCCTGTCTGAGGTCTGAAGACTGCAGGGCCCGAAGGCCAAGTCCCGCCACTCCACGGTGTGACGAGCTGTCAGGATGGTGACAGCTGGCATGGCCACTACCAGTCACGTGTGACGGTTTCAAACTAAGTGGCATGTAACATGCAGATTCAGTTCTGTGTCTGTTCTAGACCAATTTCAAAGGGTTAATAATCAGTGGAGCTAGTGCTTATCATCTTTAAAATCGAAGATTTAGAAAACATTTCCATTAATAGAAAGAGTTACACTGGAAAATTAATTCAATCATTTCTTGGATTTTCTCTCTTTGCATTGACAAGAAAGGTTTTTTTGAATAATAGCCAAAAAAATAAATTGAGGGTGGAATCTTTATGCCACTCCACTGCATACTGTAGTGTGTGCTAAGAATTGTAGTATTTCATGTTGACATTTTATCTATTTTTGAAAGGGGTGTTATGGCAGAAATTATCACAATTAAAATATAAACATAATTACTAGGAGCCAGACAGTGTGAAGTGATTATTTCACCGTGGTCTATGAGATACAAAGTTAACAGTTATGAGATACTGTGGTGTATGAGGTACAAAGTTAACAGCCCTCTCTGTTCCGGTTTCTTCTCTAGCATATTACCTAGTTTTGAGGTTAAGAAAAACTAATAATACAGAAATTCAGGATGTGGTATTATCTAAACTCTTGATTCTATCAACTGCATATTGATCCTTCAGAATATTTCCATAGGGGCATATGCCTGCGGGGCAACGACTAGCACATGCCACCTTCAGGCGTATGATGATTATGACCTCAGTGCGAAAGCCTAATGAACTTGACACACGCATGGAAGGACGTCTTTCCTGAGGAAAGCAGTTCTACAGCCAGTCTTCAAATCACCTACACTGCTGCTTTTGACAAAAATGTACATTCTGTTTCCGGACTTTATATCTTTATCTCCCCCAAAATGTGTAGGATGTCACCTCATTTGGACACAAAGCCTTCAAAGATGCAATGGAATTAAAATGACATCATGCGGCTAGATGTCCCTCAGATCCAGTGACTGCTGTCTGCATAAGAGGAATCTTTGAGCAAGCGCAGAATGAACACAGTAAAATGCCCCCGGAGATGGATGAGAAGTTGTCACGATTGTGCCAGCCAAGGGTGCGGAAGGATTTCCAGCCTCTCTTGCGGAAGAAACAAGAAAGGCTCCTCAGTCTTTCGGCAGAAGCAAGACCCTGCAGACGACCTGACTCAGACACTTACCCTTCAGGACTATGAGGAATTAATGTCTGACCTTGGCATCCACTCAATTTGTGGTAATTTGTTATGGCAGCCTATAAAACTAGTACATATTTCAATAGTTCATAAAGATAATCCACGGAGGTTTGGGTCTGATGGCCTCAAGTCTTTCCCGGAAGGTTTGCTCTCTGTCGAATGAGCCACATCGTGCTGTTTTCTTGATGGGATCATATTCTGCTAATCTCTGCACGTGATGTAAAGTGGGCCGGCATGCATATCACTGTCATGTCAGGAGTCTAGGAATTGAACCTCAACCACATTGATTTGAAATTAATAATACCCTGATAATCTTTTCCTTGCCACTGTAACAGTACATAACAGGTTCTGAAGCATTTTCCTCTGCATTTTCATTTGATCTTCAAAAATGTCATACAATCATGGCTACCTGAAATTCATGAAGAGAAATAATCTTTTCATTCCCAGAGGACAGAGCTGTGTGATACTTTACATTTCCTGTGAAAGACATTACTATCCATGAAGAAAATATTTTGTTTTGACTAAGCTGTCTTTTTTCAACTATAAAAGTAGACTTAGGTGAGCTAACGTTCAAATGGTAGATAGGGAATTTTGAACTCTTTAACAGACACTGTTTTCATTATGATGGCTTTTATCTGGATGTAGAAATGGCAGCCATGTGTTAGGAATAGGTTATTTTGCCACAAGTTCATAAGCATAAGATAGATACTATTTTTCCTCAATATTTCCAAATTTCTTTTAAATTTCCTAAATTAATATAAGGAAAAACAGTGTGAAAACTAAAGAAAGCTAGTAAAACAAATATTTCCAACTTTTTAAGAAATAATCCACCGACATGGGGAGTAGGCGAGGAAGAGAAATCTGTGCTTTGGTCGGTCTTTACAGATTCCTGTAATAGAGATTACTAACCATGATAACATTTAACAACCCCCTAAACAAGCTGCTTAGATAATGAGATAACACTCTAAAGTGTTCTAAAAAGAGTGAGAAAAATTTTAACAATTTTTTTGAAGGGTCAGAAATTGTTACACTGGTAATCTCTGCCATCAAGTAATTAAATCATCGGAACTTTACCAAACAATCCACATTTCTGTTTATTTCTCTGAAGGAGCTTGCCCAACCTTGACCTCATGAAGGGTCAATGTATAAATTCTACACAGTGTAACATCACACACAACCAAAGCCAGATGATCAGAATGCAGTCCTGGATGGACAAGAATTGGCTTCCTCTGGACAAAAACAAACAGGTGAAAAGCAGTTGAAGTATCGAATCACGGGAGTCCTTATCTGCATACCCAGTAGGGGTGATGGCCCTCTGGATACCAGGAAATGTTCTCTTGGAATTTTCAGGTGCTGTGACAAATAAGTAACTCCAGAACCTTGTAAAACAACTCACCGAGAAGGAATGTATTCGAGCCCCAAACGATGATCAAGTGTTCCAGATTCAAAGAGTTTATTATACCAAAGTGACTAACAAATAAAACATAAGTTCAGTTTTATAAGGTGACATAAAAGATAGGTACGTAAAAGGCAAGCGGGACCAGAAAGCTTTATGGTCTCATAATTTATTATGGAATTAATCGTTACATGTTTTCACCAGGTCGGTTTGGGAGAGAAACTTGCATCTCAGCGAAATCATATTGAGAAGTACAAATCAAGAATCCCTGTTGGAATATTAAGCAGACTTCAAAAAGGCAAGCAGATGGACTGTGTTATAGCTTCAGAATGGCTTCACTTGAGTCATAAAATTATCTCCCACACACAGTGACTCCTAAACAACCAGCTGTATCTTCCTTCTTTGTGAAGCACTATTTTTGCTAAAGAAGCAAGTTCTTTTGTTTCAAAGGAACAGACACTTCAAGAGGATTTCTTGCTTTCATTCTCTTGTTTTTTCTTAAAACTGCCCAAAACATATCTGGACATCTCACCATAAAACACAAATGCATATGTTAATTTAATCAGCAATACCACAGTCTGCACATAATTCAAAATGTTATATTGTATATAACAAGTATATACAATTCTTAAATATATCCATATTTATTTATATGTCTTTCAGTGAAAATACTTGGAAAATGGCATTGATTTTTATATTGGAAAATAAAATTTAAGTCTTAATACATTGTATTTTTCAATCAAGATTTATTGACTTCCAAACTAAATGCAAAAGCATCTTTTAGACATTACAACATAAAAAGACAAAATTATGAAGTTAAAAGAACTCAATTTAAATTTTAACTTTGCTACTTATTAATCATCTGAAAAACTGTAAAATTAACTTTTTTCAACTCTAAATTAAACAAAATCCATTAGCCTCTGAAAGCTAAATGTTGAAAGGATCCAATTGGACTTCTGTGAAAAATTTTAAATCTGTAAATTATATTGAAATATAAAACAGATCCTCTTATCAATAGATCTACTTACTCTGTAATCAGTGATTTAAATTTGAATGCTATTTTTAACTTCACAGACAATCTTTTTTTTTTTTAAGATTTTTTGAGACAGGGTCTCGCTTTGTAGTTCAGGCTGGCCCTCAGCTCAGCCTCCAACTCACATCACAGCAATCCTCCTGCCTCTGCCTCCTGAGTGCTGGGATTACAGGCGTGAGCCACCACGCCCGGCACTGTGGTATGTGGTACTGGTTGCTGCTGGGCGTGAGTCTCCATGCCCAGTATGGTATGTGGTGACCGGGGATTGAACCCGGGTCCTTGCGCTTGCAAGACAGGTGCCGGAACCACTGAGCTAACTCCCCAGCCCCACAGACAATCTTTAATGATAATACATTTCCTCTACTGTAATAATGCCTGAAGTATGCCCTTATATTATTTCAGTCTCATCTCATTCCATATCCGTGTGTATGCCTTATATATACAAATACGCACACGCACTCATATACCAACATATATTTATTTTAGCTTAACTGCTATAAGTAAGAAATAGATGTCATGTCTGTAGAAAAAATAAATTTACATCAGAAATATATGTATACTATAACCAGATATTCCCTATAGAATTTCTTCCTAAAAGAGAATTTGAATGAGGGTATTTCTTCTGAAGAACTTCCTTAAGTGCATTATTTAATGGTATGTTTTACATGTCATGAACGCGAGAACAGACTGGCAGTGAAGCCTCGTGCCCTGGGACTTAAAGAGCGATGGGGAGGAAGCTGAGCTCTTCTCTCTGGCTCTCATCTTAGGTTGTGCTGATGTCTCCTCCATTATTTTCTTTATTATATTGACAACAGATTTTGGAAGCTGTATTCTTCTTTCCACAGTATCGTTTAATTATGGCAACTTACAAAATAGAGCTTGGCCTGCAGTCATCCCATGAGGTATTCCATGTCTATCTATACTTGAAAGCCCAGTAATTTATTTTCTCTGTCTCCCATGTGCTACTGTAAACCTGGAATTTGACCCAAAACTTCAACCAAAGACCTCGCTCACCTATCGCTTTTCAAAACATTTAAGCAAAGGCTCTCGGCAAGTCAGAAGTTGGCGGTGGGTGAGCCTCCTGCTGTGTGTGCTTAGGGCTGCAGGCCTCACTGGCAGCTAGACGGGGGCAGCCCCTGAGCGTGTTTGATGCTCCCGGGTTCGGGGTCCTGGGTTTTACTCAGCCTTTGCTGCTGAGCACTAAACACGGGGTGTAAATGAAAAGCAAGCGCCTGCGGGATTCGCAGGTGTCCGGAGCACCGGCTCACAGGCTTTGTGTTGCAAGTGGAACGCAGTTCTCTGTGTGTATCAGAAGGGAAGTGATGGATGTTAACTGTGGAGAGTCTAAAGCACTGATCTAAACTCGCAAGATTTCTTCGTGCCAGTGCAGAGGAAAATAGGACAAGGAGAAGGGAAATGATGCATGGTCTGGGACGAGAGAAGGGCACTCGGTCCCCGGGGGTGGGGAAGATATGAGAGCTGGGTCGCATGTGAGAGACCGATGATTCCACACTGGAAGTAGACTTAGGACGATTATTTCCAAAAACTTTGAGAGGCCATGTGGGAAAGAGGGATGTGGTTTTGCCCATGGATGTAAGTCAAGAGTCCAGAACTGTGGTAGAGTGAAAACTGTCAGGGCAGCAAACTGTTCAAAATAAAGAAGACCGTGGAGCTGCAAAACGTCAGCCAGAGATGACAGGATCCCATTTCTGAAAGTCTTCACACCAAGAGAAATGCCCTTTCTCCACAATAGCTGTGGTGGTGACCCCTACGCTGTGTAGAATTTTGGATCAAATGAAAAGCGAAATATTTTGATTGCTCAGATAGTTCTAATACTCAGTGAGATGTAGGCACATGAAGAGAAGCTGCTTCAGGCCAGCGCTAAAGCCTTTAGCTTGGTAAAGGGCATAGGTTCCAGAATCCAAACACCAGGGGTTGAATATTTTGCTGGCCAAGTGGAGAAATCACTTCAATGCTATTACAGTCTCATCATATCTAAGTGCAAATAAGTGTCACACTGTTATTATGGGAAGCATGGAGAGCAGTGCTTGGGATATAACAACCATGAATCAAAAACACTTAGCATGATTGCTATCATCACAGGGTTTAGGAATGTCATGGGATTTGCAGTGTGCCAGCCGCATACCACCAGCACTGTTAGAAGTGCTCTGTGTAATTTCTTCCAGGTCTGCCAAGCTGTCTCTAGTTTCTTCCCTTATCTCTGAGATCTGACCATGCCAGGCAATAGCACCACAGCCATCCTGTAATCTCCTAATGTTTTTTGCCCCCAGAGCCTGCTTTGAACATTTTTACCCAAATTACACCTAGGGCTCCATCATGTTCTGTTCCTTTACATTTTCTCAACTCACACTTTGAAAATGGAAAAACTAGGCTGGGGAATTTAGCTCAGTGGTTCTAGCATTTGTCTCGCAAGTGCAGGGGCCTGGGTTCAATCCCTGGTAACTGCATACAACAATGCCAGGTGTGCTGACTCACACCCACCAGCAGTCAGTGCCACACACCACAATGCCATGCATGGTACAGCTGTAGTCCTAGCACTCAGGAGGCAGAGGCAGGAGAATTACTGTGTCCCAAGCTGAGTTCAGGACCAGCCTGAACTACAAAGTGAAACCTTACCTCAAAAAAGAAAAGAAAAGAAAATGGAAAAACCACCCGGGCCTAATACGTATCTGTATTGCGTTAAAGATCCCACCGCGCTTTGTGATCACAGAGACCCAAGGGCCGCTGCTCCTCTGACTTTTTCCATCACACTCAGCAGTGCAGTTTGACATCTCAAGTCCGTGCCTCCTTCACTCGCTCACTCTGAGGACTCTGTCCTCTCTGCAAGCCAGCCTGGCTCCCCCTGCAATAGTGACACAGGGGAGCGAGTCTAGCTCCCCACTTGTGAGATGCCTGAAACACAAGTCCGTGGTCTCTAAAATCAAAGAATGAATTTTAGAGATAATGGAGGTTAAGAGCAGGAAAACTTTATTGAGAATGAAAGCTTCTGCCTAAGGGCAGAAAGAGGACTCAAAAACGTGGGACTCACCACCTCACATCCAGGGGCTTTTATGGAGAAAAGCCACCAGGTGAGGCAGGTTTAAGGTGGGACAAAATTACAGTTAGCAAGCAACATGGTAAGAACAGTCACTTAGGTAGTATTGGTACAATGAGAAATCACAAAATGGACAAAGCCATGATCTCTGAAAAGGAATACAACAAAGATAGTTGCTCAGGTAATACTGACCAGATGAAGATCCAATGAGAAATCAAGTCATATAGCAAATGTACAAAGGTATTCCTGGAGAGGTAGGTTAAGATCCTGACCTACCACCCAGGGGGATGTACATCACTGAGTTCCTGGGGAGGGGCGGATCAATAACTTGACCCTCCATCCCAGCGGCAGATTGAGGCCTGTCAGTCACTGCTATCTGGAAGGGGTAGTTTTCTCCTTTGATCACCCAACACTTTAGTGAAGGTGTCCTTTCTCACAAGCTTTTCAAGAGCTGACCTTGTCTATCTGCCTGCTAGATGTCTAACGAGCTTACTGACCTGTCATAGAGGATTTTCCTCTAGACACAGGTTTTCCATGTCTCTGGATGAGCAGCGAGTGTGGGGACCTTTCTGCCGGGCACCAATTAGATCTTGTCCTGTGGAGTTTATGGCTGCCGAAAGCACAGGTTTCTACAGAAATCTTTGGTGAGGGCTCCCACTTCGTTTAAATCCTATTATTCATTTAGACATGCAATAAACATGGACCCAGAACTAAGATCATGGCTTGGAGAGTTCTCAGTGACTGTTTGATGAGAAGCACTGACTTTTTCAATCCACAAAGGGATTAGAAAATTTGAATATATAGATGTAAAACTATTATGAATAAATGAAGTTAGTAAGGAAAATGTGATTACATTTGGCAATGCAAAAATATATGAAATTATGAACACCCATATGTCAGTATGTCAAGATGTGCCTGTAAGAAACAGATTGTGTTCATCGAAAGACAATGGATCTTTGTAAGTATTAATGTTTGGATCTTTCATTGTCAGATAGGAAGAAAATATATCTTATACATGCCACAGATAGTGCTTGATTGTAAAATAATATTATTACCTAAAGAGAATAATCAGATAACTTTCTCATTGAAAAGTAAATTTGGGATTTCTGCTGTCATCTGCTTGAGTAAGTCTAGGGGAATTTGAGATGAATATGCATCATTGGTTATGAGGAACCACTCTATTAAAAAAGTATGTGTATAATAAGAAGTATTATGGTAGGCAGGCTAATATTTCTCCAGAGATATCTGCATTTTAATATTTTGCACTCATGAATAAGTTATAGTGCATAGCAAAAGAGACTGTGCATAGAAGGTCAGGATCTTGACGCAGATTTCTCCACATTATCTGGTAGCTCAGTGTAATCAGAGTTCATTAAAATGTTAAAGCACAAGAGGTGAAGGGCCCAGTGTCAGAGGAGAGGAAGTTTCAAGGCACTGTTTGCTTTGACTGCTTGAACCACGCTGTGGTTACCTTTTCACCATTCTCAGCCAATAAAGTCCTTTTCAAACTTTGCCCTCAGGAAAAGAAAGATTACAGAGTGTAAAAATATCTTAATGTGTGGTAATTCATCATAGCAGCAAAAGGAAACAAATACAAAAGCTACGTAGAGATTTTACTGACCATGAGTTCCTGCATGAAATTTCAGCAGTGAAATGTGCTGGGATGAAAAACATCCTCAGGGACCTCTTGGCAAGGATGAATGAAGCCCCTTCTTTCCCCTGATTCACATGTCTGATTGACCTCTCTTGCCGTTGTGCAACAAGTGCTGGCAGCAGGTATGAAGTCAGCTTGACTTTCCACACTTGCAGACCTTCAGACCAAAGAGTCTGACTTGGCCCTGTTGAGAGAAGCTACAGGACACTCTCCTCTCCCCTGCAAGCTCTAGACAAATGTGCAGAAGGTGCCCTCATTTACATTGGCCTTAGGCTCCACATATGATGTAGTGAGTCCCAGCTGCAGTCTTAACCACCTTGTGATTATCTTGACGCAATATTATGTTGAAAAGAAAAGGAGTGTAAGTAACAACAACTGAATAAAAAGAGGAGTAAAGAAGAAACCTGAAACTAGGCAGCATTAGCTGAAAGGCAAATCTTCCTTTCCGCTGAAAAATATTTATACAGATTTTATGAACTAATGATTGGGTAGCTCAGTCATGGTCACTGTTGATGCCATCGATTTCTAGAAACCAAGTGTCCCCACTTTCTGGGCAGAATCTTTTCCTGGAGCCACAGAGTGTGGACTCTGAGTCAAATACTCCATGCAAACGTGGAGAGTGAGGAGCAGCACGCACAATTGTGCATTAAAGGCTACAAGATGCGTCCCTAGGAAAACAATCACCAAATTTAGCTCCATGGAAAACCATTACAGAGCAGAAGGAAAATGAAACTCGGTGATATTTGCATATCTAACCAACTCGATTTACAGAACCTCATATCATTATCACCAAGATCCATCCGAGTCAATACTACCCTCTATTTCATCACACATTTATGCTTTCTGAAAATTTCAAGCCAGAGCAACATTGTCTGTTAACATGTAGGACTACTCCTCATTAGACGTCCTTTGGTGGGATCCATGACAATCTGAGCAGAATATTTAAACAAAATGGGCAAAGGTTCTTAATGTGCCCTAACACATTACACATATACGGATACTACACATTTGTGTGGAGTATTTGACTCAGAGTTCACACTCTGTGGCTCCAGGAAAAGATTCTGCCCAGAAAGTGGGGACACTTGGTTTCTAGAAATCGATGGCATCGACAGTGACCATAACTGAGCTACCCAATTATTAGTTGATAAAATCTGTATATACATACATATATATGTGTGTGTGTGTGTGTGTGCATGTAATATATATATATATATATATATATAATTTTTATAGGCACAAATATAAATGCTATTTGATATATAGTTAGGAAAATAAATAATTTATAAGATTAAGATATCAAGTAAAAATATATGGTACATACTATGAAGTCCAATAATTTATAGCTGCTGTTTTATTTTAGAAGAGAATATATAAAATGGAAGTTACAAAAAATATAAATTGTTCATATTTGTAACCAACTTCATTGACACAACTAATAAAGCAAGATATTCAAGAGGCAATGAAAAGTTAAAGGGAAAGACTGGATTTGGTTAAACCCAAGACAAGGCTGGTACTTATAAAAATTACCTGAAACAGTCTTTGAAAAAAAATGCAATAATTTAAAAATCACTAAACTGAAAAAAAAAAAACGATCTGGGCCAGATTTTTCTTTCTTGTGGGTCTTGAGTGGGACATTTTCTCTATCTAACTAACTTAAAATGTCACGTTGAGAATGAATCACGTGTGAGGCCAGTTTCTGCACTGCTTCCCAGGGAATCTCCCAAAGAGGAAGTCGTCGCCACCAGGACCCACTGAGGAGCTGAGCAGGAAGACCTGCTCGCATGTGCTGTCCTCTCCCAAACAAGAATGGTCATTAACGTGTCTCAGGTTCAGAAATGATCTAACGAAATGTGCTGAAGCTTCAGTTCTGCAGTCACACCTGTGTCAGCCACTGTGTGCAAATGGGGCTTATCTTACAAATATGATAATGAGGAAATGCTTGTCATTCCACTAAAAACAATTTCCTGTCCCCTGTTAAGACCAGTTTACCGGTTTGCTCTTCAAAATAGCACAGCCTTCCCTTAAAAATTTCATCACATGTGTCAGAAGTCTGGTGTCAGAGTGACATTTAGATTGTTTTTCTAACTGTAGGAAGGAAGAACCTTTCTAAACGAATTATATATAATGTCATCCTGAGAAACATCATTTTTTTTTCTATTTAAAATAACTCTGACAAAAGTGTTTATTTGAGTTTAAGAAAGAGTCACAAAAATGCATTAAATTAAGTCCACCCATTTAACCTGTCAGCCGAGAGCCTCCACCAGAGAGGGGGCCAGCTTGTCTTCTACCATCTGGTGCGTCGGCACATTCCAGACTCTAAAGCCACTGGCTCCCCATGTGCTTCCTGGGTTTTGTTTACCTGTGTCTGCTCCAGCCATTGCTCTTGCTGATGCTTCTTTCTCCTCCCAGCTCAGGTCAACTTCCGGGTTGGTCATAAAGCATCCCAGACCTTCAGGTCCTCAGCAGCTCATCCTCCCGGTCATCAGTAGTGTCAGAAATAATCTTGCTTCCTTCTGCAGTACTAAGATCATCTCTTAAAACACCTCTCAGGTTACTTGGCACATCCAAACGCATGCCCAGGACCTTTATGTACAATTAGCTTCCTGATTAGGTTGAGAACTTCTTGAGACCAGAAACCACATTTTTTACTGTATCACTCTGCGTCATCAAGTATTCCTTAGTTTGCATGGATAGATAACAATGCACACATGAGATTATAAAGAACAACGTCAACAGAAACTGGCCACTTACTATCAGTTCAATAATACTATGGGCTAAACAGGACAGTCTCTTAACATCATGGTCTAGTTATAGTTGCTGTTGTAGTCTTAAATTATATAATAGGACAAATTTGTAAGTTGCCCTGAAAAGATGCTATGTTAGAACAAGAAATAGCTATCTTAAAAGACTCTACTTTGTGAAAGCTTTACAATCCTGAAGGACAAGTCATTACCCTTTAACCCCCTTTTTTCAAACTTATCCCAAGGCTGTAATAACGTTTTATTATTTATGTAGAGATTTATACTTTCAAAGCACTTTAGAGCCATTAATTTGTTAAGCCAAACAACATACAGTAGAACAAGGTGAGTGTGATTGAATGCGTTTGACAGGTAAGAACACAGCAGGAGACCCAGACCTCTCTGACAGCCAGTGCAGGCTGAGGCTGCTCCTAAGGAGGCGGAAACGTAATTTTTCCCCTATGCAAACAAGCACTTGCCAGGCCTATTCTTCCTCACTTTACTTTCTATCCCCCTCTTTTTACAGTCAATGGATTTAGAGCAAATCTTGTGTTCTGATGTCTACTTCAAATACATGACTAGTGTGAAGTTTAAATCTTTTTGCTGTAATCTTTTAGTTTAAGCGTATGAAAATACTGACCAATGATTAGGCAATTAATTCTCTTAGTATTACCAGCTAAGGAACAGTATGTGGATGAATCCAGTGGTCTACACTCAGTATTATGGGGATTGTTATTTGTCCCAGGTTGATGTACAGTCTTTTCCAGTCATCAGTTTCTTTATCTGACATCACCAACAAACACACATGCATATGATAAAAATTCAAACATAAGGTACAAAGTATCTATCTTCTGACATAAGATAACTTTTCTTATCAAATTCTAGTCCTCCACTTGCCAGTGCAAAATTGATTTGAAAGTAGATTTTCTCCTTTCTTGTTTAAGGTTGTGATTTTGGGCACTGTGATAATAAATTAACTAAAGTTATTTTGTCTCTACTCTTGGACCAAACAAATCTCCAAAGAAATTGTCTGTCACTAGTCAGTGTCTCAGGAATGTAATGTTGTTTTACCCTGATGGAGATGAGGGTTTTCCTTTTTATTTATGGCTGGCATTTATATGCTTTTGACTCGCACAACTGCTCTCACTATGAAGCCATTCCCATTCCCTGGGGGAGGTTAAGATAATTTACTATTGCGGGACAATATTTTCTCCCACACAATGCACAGAATTATATGCAGGACTCCTGTTAGTGTTCATTCCAGTGATCCACACTGCAAAACCAGGGCTCTGCCTGGAAAGCATGTTCTTCAATGTACTTAGACCTTATCAGTGCCCGATGGGCATTCAGAGAGGTGGGTGGAAGAGAAAACCAGCCCGCGCTCTTTGGATGGCAAATGCTCAACCAGGAGAGAAGGATCTGGAGGACGTGTTGATCCCATGGATCTGAAACACTCTCTCAGCCTGGTCCATGACATTTGTGCATAGAGCTGACACTAACACTGGGACTTCTAAGACACCGGTCAGACAAAAGCGTAGACTTGATACGAATCACTTGGTTCAGTCAAGTCAATTTCCTCCTTGAAATGCCCTGCATGATTCTCTTTTGGTTCGTGATCATCACATGCACTTGACACAAGTCAACACGGAGGCCATCGTCCCTGCCTCTGAGTGCCGACGAAATGCTGCATCCAGCAAAGCAACCGCACAGGCTAAGCTTGTAATGTCTTCCATCCATTCTCCTTTCAAGGGCCCGAGGGAAGCCAGAGTGTAAGGGTCAAGCCTGCATCTGCTTCTAATTATAGGACGCTGCACTGGGTACCTCTGAGACCTTTTCCCTTCAAGTTATAGCACATGTTATGCTTAAAGGTGAAAGGCTATTTCTCTCTCCATATCACTGGAAATCCAGGACTTGCCACTCTCAGGCACTTTGATGTTTTCATTGGGGTTAGCCCTACTTCCAGAGGAACTGATTTAAGAGACTTCTGTTTTAGCATCATGATTCCTTGAAACAGAAAAATAATTGCCAAATGGCTGGGTTGGAGTCTTCAAAGAGAGACTCAAAGGGATGCAGATTTCTCCGGTCTTTAAGTTGATAGTACAGTTTTCCATAATTCTGTCTACAAAGTGGTAAAGAGACTAAGGTTCACAGAGTGGCATGATGGAAATCCCCTGGCTCTGTGCTCTCTGTGCACGTGTGCCAGTCACGCTTGCGGTAGAATTGGCAAATCATGGACTGTGCGAGTTTCTTCCTGAAACTGGATGCCATGTTTTCATGAGTCTAGTATTTGTTCAACAGCTTTCACAATGTGGTTAAGCCCAGGAGGCACGAGTCCCTGCAGATTCCCTCAGGTGAGGTAACAGCAACACTCCCACCTGCCCAGTTACTCTCTAGTTGCTTTCACCCTGCAGTGGTGTTCATAATACAAGGTGGCCCTGGGCACCTGGAGAGCTTTCCTGCCCCATGCCAGCCTCACCTGTCCCACCCTTCAGGCACCAACGCATGCTCACCTCTCTCCTCCTGGACTGTCTGGCATCGATCCCTTTTGAATGATTTCTGAGCAGTATGTTTGACTCTAAATAAAATGTTACTTGACTAGTTGTTTCTCACAGTTTTGGGCAGTGACACCCAGAGACCAGTGCTGGATTCAAAGGAGACACAGCAGCCTGGTTGAGGGGCTGCGCCGGATGTCCCCTTCTCTGTTGACACTTGTGGATCACACAGCTACACTCCAGCTCCTCCAAGAGAGAATATCTGCATGAGTTTCTGGAATCTTTCTACACGGAGATCATTCTTCTTGCACTGATTGATGGATTGAACCATGTCTATATCAACATGGTTGCCTTGGTGCTAATTTTACACTTAAGATTATTATCATGCTATTCCTTTTTTCTGTGTGGCTCGAACCTTTCCAGGCTGGGTCGTCGGTGCTTCTTCCTGGTGATTTCTCTCTGCATTCCCTGCGTCTTCTGTGCTTGTCCCTTTCTTACTTCCTGTTCAGCTAGTCTGTCTTTACTACACACTGTTAGGCAGGCTCCCCTTCGTCACGCCTTTCCCAGACTCAGACATTTACCCAAGAATCTGGGTTGTTGGAACACGGAGTTAGAAACAAAGATCAAGCTTTTGAGGGCCACGAATTTAGATGTACACATACGAAACTGCCTATAAGTCACATCTTATATGCGTTTCAGTGATTTATACCAAGGATCCGTTCCAGGTCACCTCTCGTTTAACAGTGATGCAGACACTTTCAGATATCACAAGGCAGAAATGAAATTCCCTGTGACCTTAGACATAGTTGGTATTCAAAAGTAAAGTCAGAGAACACTTTCTGAAATCACATTAATGCAAATCAGCATAGCCTCGTGACCATTTTAATCTTTAGTTCTGACTTTTTTATCTTCTCATCTGCCCAGAAATGAAACTTCTTGATGAAACTTTCTGATTTGTGTGAGGAGAAGTGAAGATTAATTGGGAGGATGTCACCTCAGGGATGATCCTCAATGGAAAACACTTAGAAATTTGAATAAACAGACAATCACTCAGGAGCTACAAATTATTTCAGGGTATGTTAAACATCTTTCACTATTTAAATTACCATTTCAAGGTTTACATCTTTTCAAAGAGATAAATCACCACCATTGCCATCATTTTCAGTTCTACAGAGAAACAGAACGCTTTGAGAAAATCCCCTTCACGGTGAGCAGAGCAGGAGGGCAAAGACAGAACAGTCCAGACCTATCTGTTACGAGTGGAGTGTGCTTACCCCAAACCCAACTGCAGTGGAAACGTGGACTCCTGATGCAGGTGGGTTGGGGCCTGGGGCAGTCGGTGGGATCATTAGGGATGATGACTGTTTGGAGTACAGTAAGAGTGACTGAGCGCTCTCCAGCCATCTTCCCTAGACAGGGACTCACAGAAGAGAGCTCTGACCGGAACATCTGCGCTGGTGCCCAGCCTCAGACTCTCAGCTTCAAAACAGTGAGCAATTTCTACTGCTTACGAACAGTCCACCTTACTGTGGGCTGTTGTCCCCGCCAGAAGAACTGAACGGACCAACCCATAATCCTTTTTCAACAGCACCTGGTCTATTTGCATCCTGCTGGCCTGCACATTCCAGTTTGTCCTGACTAATTTTTACATAGTAAAATTCCCTTTCCCACAAGAGTGCAGACTGTTCCTATCAGGGCCCAGGTAAAGGAGGTTTGCAATGAATTTCAAAGTCTCCCAAGGAACTAGGTGTGCATTGTTCTTTCTAACTCTGTTTGTGATTATTATGGAGTGTGGTGACATTTTTAAATAGCTCAAGTCTTTCTTAGGTTGTTTCTACTTTTTATTTTTTATAGTGAATTATTTAACACTTTTATTGAGACCATTTGTCCATATGGAAATTCAGAGTTAAGAGTCATTTCCTTATGACTTTAAGTGGAATGTGTGACTGTTTTATGTCCAGCTCTCCCCTCGCTGCACATAAAATCTGTCCCCCTCAAGTAAAGTAGGAGAGGCTTACTTTGGCTCATGTTTGAGGAGGATTCAGTTTACGGTCAGCAACATCAGGACAGAGACATTCAACGTGAAAGGACTCAATGAGTGATGCAAAGACGCTTAGTTCACTGTGACCCAGAAGTGCAGTAGGGACACAACACTGGGGGGAGGGCTAGGTATGACTTAGCCAAAATCAGACCTCCAAACGTGTGCTCTGCCCACGTCTCCAGAAGATTCCAAAGCCAGCGGAGCTGACAGCCCACCCCAATGGTCACACTGACCATTTCCACCATAGGCTTTCCATGAGAAGGAGAAGTCATAGCTAGCACGGGAAGTGTGCCAGTGCAGATGTCTCTAACACAGGAAAAAGTGATACTCAGTTATGAGAAAGAGGAAGACTTTCCTCTGCTGCCGGAGTGAAGGCATGGCTAATTCTAAGTGAGCAGGAATCTGCGAAACCACCAAAGGTTTGCCCCGGCTGTTTGGGTAGGGCCAGGATGATAGTAGTGGGGCACACACAAGGGGAACACGTCGGAGAATCACCCCTCTGTGTATGTATGTATGTATTTATTTTTGAGACAGGGTCTTGCTTTGTAGTTCAGGCTGGCCCTGAGCTCAGCCTCAAACTCACATCACAGCAATCCTCCTGCCTCTGCCTCCCAAGTGCTGGGATTACAGGTGTGAGCCACCACAACCATCACAACAATACGTGGTACTGATTGCTGCTGGGTGTGAGTCTCCATGTCCAGTTTTGTATGTAGTTACCAGGGATTGACCCCGGGCCCTTGACCTTGCAAGACAGGCGCCAGAACCACTGAGCTAAATCCTGGGCCCGCCCATCTATGTATTTTAGTTGGAAAGTGCTGCCTAAATGGCAGAGCTGAAAAGTGGAATCTGGGGAAATAGATGACAGCACATCTAAAATAAGACATGCCAATCCTCCTTGAGTAAAAAATCAGTGACTATGGCATTACCTCAGGTCGCCAAAACAGTCATTCCATGCAGAGTCACCGAGATCCACACTTCCAGTGAGGGGTGATGCGGCCAGTTCTCCCAAGGTTACAGGAGATAAATATCTTAGCTGCGTCTCACTTGTGTTCTGTGCTCATCACATAAATGTCCACAGGGTTACTGGGCTCCAGTGACACTGAATTAAGATGTGACTTTATATCTTAACAGCATAGTAAAGTCTTCTGAATAGGAATGTGTTGTAAAGTAAAACATTATCCTTCAATAAAATATTATTTAACAGGGAATAAAACAGAAATTGGAAAGTGATAATTTCACCTGGACGAGGCAGGCTAGTCTTTGTAGACAGATGAAAATGCATTGATTTGATGAGTCTTTTGACTGACTGCAATCTATTCCTTCAACAATTACTCATGAGAGTACACGTTCCCAGGTACCTTTGCCCAGCTCTATAATGTCCCCAGTGCCACTATTCCCGATTTCTTTAGAAAGCAATCACTAATATGAGTTCAGTACTAGAAAAAGAACTTGAACAGTTGTAACACAATCTATGATATCAGTATCATTTTACACTGGCAAATTCATAAATGGATTTCATAAAATATTTGACTTTTATAACTTTATTTTGCATTCTCTGGCGACGTCTCTTTCACATTTGTCTGGCCAAACGATGTGCATGGATTGAACTTCACAGTAAGCACGACCAAGTCCATAGAGATGAGGCAGCACAAATACACAAACTCTATCAGCTGGACATCACAAGTAAGAGAGATGTCCAACTGACAGAAGGAGGTGGCTCAAGCAGCTCGAATCACAAGGCTGAGAACACAGGGATGGAAGTAAAGCTCTACCGAGCCGTACGTCACGATCAGGCGATGCATCACCCAGGGTTGCTGAGTTTCCGTTTACTCATCTGTGAAATGCCTTTCTTTAGGCAGCGTATGAAGGTGGCACTTTTCCACAGCCCGTCATAAGTGATGAAGGCTGTAAAATGCAGCCTGAGGGACTCAGTGATAGGGAGACACTAGCACCTCCTTGGCTCAGTAACCGCAGCTCCTACAGGTGCTCCTGACTACGCAGAAGGTACTGCCAGAGCAGAAGGACCCACACCTGAGGAGACAAGGAAAGCGTTTCCCAGGAAGAAGCAGCACAGGAGAGGACTGTGCTTGGCCAGTGCTCAGAATGTGGCCAGCACGTGCGGCTGAGCGGGGAGTTGGGTTCAGAATGTAGTCTCCGTCCTGGCTGTAGGACCTTGAACACAGGCTAAGGTGTTTCCAAGAGTCTGTCTGCAGCAGGGAAAGATGGCAGCTTCTGCAGTAGTGGCAGCATCTGTTCTAGAAGACACAGTGAACATCAGTGCTCAGGAGGAAGGGAGTGTGGAAGAAGCGGGGCTGGGGGAGTGGACAGTTGTCGTCTGAGAGTTTGGACTGCACAGCACAGGCCTGAGTGGAGCAGAATGCGGATCCCTGACCTCAGAATTCGAAGCCATCGCAGCGCCCCACGCCAGACCTCAACTCCTGTGTGTGGCTACAGAATAAGCTCCCAAATTTTGATCCTAGAGACACTTCACACTCAACACATTAAATTCTTTTCAAAATTTTGTCTAAATTTGCTTCTACTCCTTGCAGCCAGAAACACACACACACACACACACACACACACACACACACACACACACACACACACACACACTTATGCATTGCATTCTTCCTATGGGTACTAAAGCCACTGGCTTCTATTTAAAATAAAGGCATCTGAAATCCACCCCACATCCTTACTCAGAGATATGGAAAGATGCTTCTGACTTCTTATGTGTAGCAATTCATTAAGCCTGAGTAATTCTACCTACTGATTATCTCTGCAGTTGGGCCCTCTTTTCTCTCTAAATCTTGCCGCTTTAACCTTATACATTCCTCCATATTTTACTCTAGTATTGGAAGTGTTTTCTTGTCTCCTGACTTTGACATATTTCCCTCTGTGGTTTAAGTTCAATGAAATAGGATTTAAAGGCAGGCAAAGGCTCTACTTTAAAAACCTTACAGTTCAGCAACACTGACACATGTGTGAAGCCATGTACCTCCAGACAGTGTAGTACAGAGCTCGGACCTGAGCCTCCACGCGGCGGCAGTTTACCGTTTCCTCGTCCCCCGTGACACACACCAGCTGTGGCAGAAGACACTGCTCCCTGCACGACAGCCGTGTCATCTCCCTCCAACATGGACCCCGCATCCCGAGACGCCCCACCGCGCGGGCATCACTCCGTGCTGAGGCTGCTGCGTTCTCTCCAGATCACACCCCACCTGCTGGCTCTCCTACTTTGAGTGCTTGATTTTTCTCTGTATTTACCTTTTACTTCTATCCTCTTTTTAACTTCTCTACTTAGAAAACTAATCCTGGCTCTGCGCATTTTTAATATATCTTTAAACTGAGCTACAATTCATTTTCTTTAATTGCATTCTTTATTGGTACATTTTATATGCACATCATGATCATATTCAATATTGATAATTTGTACCAGTACACGACACAAGTTAATTCTATTTTTTCCCACTCCCACCCTACAAGCTCCCATCCCCCTCTATACACATGCTTCATCTGCTTTTTTAATGTCATAGCTTCTCTTTTCTCTCATTACTTACCCTTGCCCTTTCCCTCTGAACATTTTCTATTTCACAATATCTACCATACACTCTGGAAGTCATTTACATCAAGCTGCAGTTCTTGAGATGTACAAAAATTATTCCTATCTCACTCTTGTTCCTTGAATTAATATAGTCATGTAATCTAATAAATGAATTATAAAGCTCATAATGAATTATTGTTTTGAACAATGAAATATCTTTTAAAGACAATGTATTCAAATATATTTTAAGCATAATTTTTAGATGAGAAACTGATTTTATAATCACTTATATGATTTTTAGCCAAGGCTTTTTGTCACTGGATGTCAGTGTGAGATTTTGGATGAATGTTTCAGAGTAGAGCAAGAGCCTGGCTATGCTCTTTCCTTCCTAGCTGGAATGTTTTTAACCAGGTGCCCTTTTCCTGAAGGATTCTTCTTAATTTTCTTGCAACGTAGACTAACAGGATATACGTTTTTTTTCACTTTTCTTTGTATTAAAAGGATTAATTTGAATTGAGTTTTCATAAAGATGTTTCCTCTAGGTATAAAATGCTAGGTCTCTAGCTCCCTGTGTATCTCTTCCTCCTCCTCTTTCTCCTCTGCCTTCATTTTCTGTTCTTTGTGTACATAATGTTCTATTTCTCTGGTTGCCTGTAAGGTTTCCACTTAAGGATCTTTTCTCAGCATTGTGAGCCTAATGCACTTTAGCTAAATTTCCCTCTGTTTATCCTGCTTGTATCTGGCTCTCAATGTGGAGTTTTATATTTTTTTATCCAATTTGGCAAAATGTTAGATATTATTTTCCCAATTATTTTTCCTCTCAAATTTCCTACAATATTCACATCAAACTGCTTACTATTATTCTATTCTTAATGAGGTTTGAGTCTTTCTTGACACTTTTGTTTATAGATTGGGGACTTAGTGTTGTGCATATGCCATTGTTCTCCAAAATATACTCAAGTGGTACTGTGCCAACCTTGGAAGCACAGGGACCTGAGTTTGATCCCTGATACCACAAAAAAAAAAATGCCATTTAAGCTTTGATAAATCTTAATTTCTTTCTCTTAAGTTTAGCAACTTAGCTATTCCCTGTTGATTATTATGCCTTTCATGAGGATCAGAGTCTTATGGTACCTCTTGACCAATATCACAAAGCCCCCTTTTATTAGTATATTGAAAAATAGTAATTTTCTTTGTATACTGCCCAGTTAATCAATTTTTGTCCTATCATTTTTTTCTAAAAATAATAGCCTTTGGTCTAAAAGCTTTATTGTGTTATCCTCTCTAATTAACATTTACAGTCCATCTAGAATTGCCTGGCAGATTGATGCAAAGTAGCATTCACTTCGACACTGAGGGGGCGAAATGATTCAATGTCACTTACAGAGAAAAAGAGTCATTTCCACAATAAATTACAGCTACTCCTTGATCTTATCAGATGAGGAATCTGAGGCTTTTTAAACTATATTCTTCTACATCCATCAGTATATTAACCTTTCTCCAGAACTGTATTGTATTAATGATATTACTTCCCGATATATACGGTTATCAACAACACAGTACTGCTGTATTTAGTCTTTTTCAAAAATTGCTGTATAATTGAATATTTTTAAATTTCTATATTAATTTTAGAATTCCCAAGTTACTCATACAAAAATGTCCTCTTTGATTCTCCATTTATATAACTAGCAGGATTCTAGCATATGTACAATACTGAGCCCCCCAATCTATAAGCATAAACATATAGCATTTTATTTATAGCTCTTAAAAATGCTCTCAGCAAACATTCTCATACCTAATATGGAAGCTTTTCGCATACTGTGTTAGATTTACCCTGATGTTTATGAATTACACTGTTACTCTCTGTACTTTGTACTCTCTATGTCCATATTCAGTACAGAAGCTGGCAGAAATGTAGTGAATGCTTTCCGGCAGTAAGACGAATTATCTACGAGTATAGCAGCAATGTGCACCAAATTCTAAAGCACGTTACTGAACGAAAGGAGAGACGTAAGGTGATGGGGCTATCCTGCTCGTGCCTCTGGTGTCAGATGTCCAGACCGAGGCTGTGGGGGGCGTGTGGCCACTAGTGTCAGGCACAGCAGAGCTTGTGAGAGGTTGAGGGTGTCATGACTCTGCACAGAGATGTAGCCAGTGTGCATATGTCTTTGGTAACTGAAGACTCAGAAAGCTGTGCACTTACATGAACATTGTTATGTTTACCTCTGTATGGAGGGTCAGAACAGAGAAGCACCTACTCCCAGCTTATTCATACAGCTTACAAAACCTCATAGTTTCGATCTCATATGCTTTCTAGAAAGTGAGGAGGCAATGAATCTGCTGGAGATGGACACAGCTGCAAGTCATGGGGCAGGTCTTACGTGATTTATACATCAGAGATTCCCCTGAAGTGCCAAACCATGACCTCTTTCTATGTCTCATTTGTGGAACAGCTGGCTGGAGCTGTGTTCGTTCTACATTCTAAATATTTTCTGATAAGGAACACTCGGGGGAGAAGATATGATGGAAGCTGTCCCAGAAACATACGCTTGAACAGTGACGGTCACGCAAGGTGGGAGGGGCACTGCTTGGTAGTCGAAACAACTGCTAAGGAGACACAGCAACAGCACGAGGAAGCACAGGGCAGACTCAGGAGAACACGTTAGCATGTGGAACCCCAGCTTTGTTGAGGCAGGGTGCCCCTGCCCCCAAAGGGCTGCATCACCTTTCTAGTAGCTGCCATTGTGAGTGAGCTCTCAGCCATGCAGCGAGCACAGAATTCCGAGTTCCAGCATTCTATTGTTTTCTTACATCAAAGACAGTGTACGACCACATAAGTCCACTTTTGTTCTCCATGTTTATTTTCGGCCTGTTCTCAGTAAACATACCAAATGCGTTGCGTTATGACAAGCTCACATGTTTCAGAATGAAAAGCCTCCCAGCGCTCTCTCAGGAATTTAAGCTGATTGCTGTAAGCAGGTGTTTCAGGATTGGTAGGCTTTGTCCACATGCGCTCAGTGACACTGCAGAGTTCATCTAGGTGGCAGCACAGCACACGTCCGCAGCAACAGAACTTTTGTTTCTAATGGATTTCCAGACCTGCTAACAGATCTCAGTGAAACTGTGCCCAAGCAAAACAAATACACTTTACATCGCAATTGTAGGTTTAAGAGCTTTTGTTAATTCTAAATAAAAATTTACTGATGTGTAACTGGCAATGTTCCACTTAAATAGAAATTCTTAGATGGAATAAAAAGTCCCAAAAATCTGATTCATTCAACTCCTATCATTAAGAATGCTGCATATTTGGGGCACATACATTCTTAAGCATATGGATTTGAGAATTTTTATGTAAATTAATGGGGGAAATGCAACCAAATCTGGAAGCTGTGCTTGGGCGGAGCCCAGTCGCTTTGTACGTTGGCTAAGCCTCTGCCCACAGGAAGGCTTTGCTAAAAGTCTGCATTTGCTTGATTTCTTTCCAACACCATATTAAGGCTCCGTTTCAATTTTTACATGTGTTTCTATAAAGTTATGCATAAGTAAATTGTTCTAGTGATGTAACAATGTAATGGCTGGGCAAGTTTTGTCACCCTGCTCTGCAGTGTCACAGAAAAAAAATCAGTTTCTAACTTTTTATTATGCTGCTACCATGTTATTAAGACAGAATATTTAAATCTGAGAGGAACAGCTATTTAAACACTACAGCTCCCCCGGAACCCATGGCTGTGGGTATCAACAAACAAAGCAGGTAGGCCTACCCAACTCTAACCCTCCATGCCACACACACAGCCCATCTAAGTGATTATCCACACAGGAAAATACATTCAGGAATTATTTCTAAAGAAACTGAGGAAGATATTACACCTGGTAGTACCACAGAAGTAAAAACACTGGCCGAGAAGATGCAGGAAGTGCAGTTTTACACCATTCATGTCACCCAGTTCTCCACCAATGGAGGCAGCAGAGCGGAGAGGATCGCAGCACAGGTCCACACCTCCGGCATGCTTGACTGAGCAGGGCTCCACAGTCCCAGACTCGAGCTGCTGTCCAGGGACTGAGCCTCCCATGGGCCCTGGGACCAGGCACCCCCGCCTCTAGTTCCTCCCTGGAGACTTCAGCCCCAGCCCATCACTGTAACCAGGCCCAAGCCCATACTGTGGGCTTGTGCAGAGACTGTTCAACTCCGTGCCAGCCCCGCAGCTCTGTCCCACTAGGCTGACCAATGTCTGGAGGCTGCAGCTCAAGGCTCAAGACCCATCCCAGACACGGGCAGCCTGTGTGGACCTCGGCTTCAAAATGGTCCACACCAACACAGACCTCAGCTCTGCCTTGCAGGCTCACATTTACCCACAAAAAATCTAGCCTAGCCTATCCATGTTCCAGGCCCAAACCTGAAAATCTGCCACAGCCCCGCACACTTTCGGACTCATGCAGTTGATGGGTCTCCCTGAGATCTGTGGGAGCAAGCTTACCGTAGACCAGTGCAGACGCCCGTTTCAGAGTCCTTCCCACCTCAGCACTAAACTAACCACAAACAAAACTGGCACCAGTGTCTACTTCTAGTGCATGGATAGCAACACAAGAGGGCATAGGAAACCAGAGAAACTAAGCAGGACAAAGACCACCAAGAGTCACACGTTGGAGACAAAACTGACATCAGAGAAATGAGAATTTGCAAATAATCTTTTGACAAAACAAAGGTTTAGTGAATCTTGAAGAATCTGAAGAAAATACACTGAGTAATGTAATGAAATTGAAAAAACAAAACATGATCAAAACAAGGATTCTAGCAGAGACATTATAATTTTGGTTTAAATTTTTACTGGAAATTCTAGAATTTATAAACATAAAATTAATGAAATAACAGATTTGAAGGATAATATCTGTGGGAGAACTGATCAGCAGGAAAATGTCTGTGAACTTAGAAATAGGTTCTGTGAAGATACATAATGAAAGGAATAAAAACAACTAATGAGATTTATGCATTGAAAAGGGTAAAATTTTAATTTTTAGATGTTCCAAAAGGAAAAGAAAATTACAAACAGTAAAGAAATAATATAAGAGAAAATTCCCAAACTTGCGAAAGATAAATATCAAGGAAAAGAAACTCAAATGTTTCAATTCAAATAAAGCTACTTAATAATATATTATATATGTATACAGTGTCAAAGATCAAAATCAAGGAAAAGGTGTTAAAACCAGCAAGAGGTGTGATGATGTCAGCCTTTAATCTTACACTCAGAGAGACTGCAACAAGAGACCACAGAGTGAGCCCACTGGACAACTCAGTAACTTGATGAAATCCTGTCTCGTGATTAAAAATAAAGTCTGGGGTAGAGCTCAATGTTAAGGCCCTGAGTTCATTCCCCAGTATATATACCGTTATGTCCACAAATGCACCAACACCAACATACACACACACACACACACACACACACACACACACACACACACACACACACAGAGACACATACACACACACATACAGATACACCGACACACACTTATACACACATACACACACACACACACATACATATACACACACACACAGCAGGAAAAGAAAAGTAGCAAGTCACACAGTGTAGATGTACTGAGCGAATAACAAGCTTCTTAACAAAGCCCTCACAAGCCCAGAGAAAAGGGAACAATGAAGGTTGTTAAGACAGGAAAAATACCAACCAGGAATCCTGTATTTATAACTGTTCTTCTGAAAGGAAAGAGAATGAAAGAATTTCCCGAACAAAAATAGAAATAATTCATCTCTAAAAAGTCAATTTTACAAGAAGCAGTTGAAAGAATTACTTGAAGTAATTACACATAAAAAATATGAAATGTATGTTTCACAGATAAAGAAAAACTGAGTAAAATTCACAAAACTGTAACAATGGTATATAAATCAAGTATCCTTTCTATGAAGTTTAAAAAGACAAACCTACTTCAATGAGAATAACTACACTATTTTGTAGGCATATACTATTGAAAAGCATGCAGAATGTAAAAATATGCTGATTGTGACATCAGAAATGTAAGATGGGGAAAGTAGTAACAGTGTAGCATTTTATGTTATCAAAGGTAAGTTTTTCGAAGCTTTAAGCAGCTTGTTATCACAATCAGATATTTTCTACCGGCCTCCTTGAAACCACAAATGAAAACCCCATAGTAAGTAAGCTTTCCGCTGGGGGAGACTGGCACTGAGGGAGCGAGGGAGCCAAGGAGAAAGGGGCGAGGCGTCTGGAGCACGGCAGCCGCCAGCTCCTCCCTGTCAATAGTGGTCTTGAAGGTAAATAGATTGAATGCTTCAAGGACAGAAGGCCTGAGTGATTTTTAAAGCAATAATACGGTGATTCTAAGAGACTAATTTTTTAATATATGGACAAACATATACTGAAAGAAAATAGATGACAAAAATATTTCATATAAATGGAAATTAAAAGATACCTGGAATAGTGTATAGTAGATAAAATAGACTTTCAGTTAAAAAAACACCACCAGTATAATGAGACAAAGGAGGTCATCATATAATGAATGGTAAATGGATTAATTTATCAAAGAATATAATAATTATAAATGCATTCAATATGAGAAAATATAAATGTAAAATCATGTTCATAGATCAGAAAAGAGACTGTAATAAAAAGAAATCAATATTAGGAGGAATTACGGAAAATTCACAAATGAAATACTAAACAACATGTTTTTCAAAAATAAATTAAGAAACAATTATAAGGTAAATTTTAAAAATCTTAGAACAAACAAAAATGGAAACACTAAATGTCAAAACTTACGGGATGTCATAAAAATAATTCTGATTGATAACAAAAATATTTTGCATCAAAAGAGAATTTCAAAACAATGTAACATGCCAGCTAAGCCCAATATCTAAGCCTATATTAAACCAAACACAAGAAATAATAAAAATCAGAGAAGGAATAAATGAAATAGAACTAGAAACAAAATATAATACAAAATGAATTATTATTGTGAAGTGAAAAATTGATGTTTTACCTGGTGTAAGGAAAATGAAGAGACTTAAATAATAAAATCAGAAGAAGACATTGAAATTCTTGCCACAGTGCTGAAAAGATCTTACAAGGCATTTACAGATAATTACATGTCAACAAATCAGATGAGCTAAAGATAACAGGTAAATTCCTCAATACATAAACCTAAAAAGTAAATTATAAACAAATTAAAAACCGAGAACAATCAATAATAAATAAGGAGACTAAATTAGTAATGACAAGTCTCACATCCAGGAAGAGCAAAGGTCATTACTTTATAGACAGAAGTAACATCAATCCCTTTCAAACTCTTCTAAAATACTGAACAGAAAAAGAAGACTTCTGAACATTTTTATGAGGTCAGCTAGCATTATTTGCTAGCAAAGCTGAATGAGAATATTAGAAGAAAATAAAGTTCCAGACAAAGTGCTACCAAGTGTAATTAAAGATGACATTAATATGACAATGAGCAGATGGAATTTGCCCCAGAGCTATAAGGATGCTTGGCCATATTTCTAGTAATTAATTTAGCTTGTCACCTGGATTAACACCGGACATGGGAGAGGCTGGTGACTCCTTTTCTGGGCATGTTTATGTGGGCCACAGTGGCATGACCCTGGAGACTGCACCAGGTTCTGGTCCCCTTCCTCTCTCTGGTTCTTCCTCTGTTTCCTTTTCACTTTCCTGGCCCCTGGGACCGGACCTAGGACCTTGTGCATAGGAGGCCGGCCTGCCTTGCTGGGCTAATCCTCGCCCTACTCTCTGCTTTGCGGCTTTTCTTGTCATATCCTTCTGTTTGGGCCTTGGAGTTAGCAGAAACCTCTGACGCTGCGAGTCACAGTAAACTTTTCTTTTTAAACTTGTATATGTTAGATACTTTGTTCCAGCAATAGGACGCTGACCGATACGGACAGTTGGTACTAAGAGTGGAGTTACGGTTGTTAGTTTTCTGTACTATGTGGCTCACAAGTGTTTAGAACTGGATCGCAGGAGCAACTGAGAACATGTTGGAGAAGTGGGTGGGAGAAAGCCCAGAACTCCCTGCAGACTTGACCGGCAGTCCCAGTACAAGTTCAGAGGGCCAGAAAGTTGAGAAACTTCCCACACGGAGGCTTCTGATGGAACCAAGGACTCTCCTGGCTGGCTGGAGCCCTTTCATGTTGCATTCTAACAAAAACATCTTTATATTTTGTCAATGTCCTAAAAAGGCATGAGGCTAAATTTAAACATGACCCATGGGTTAGTCCGATAGGAGAAATTTCAAAGCAGCACAAAATACTGGCTGCACCATGAGTTCTTCTAGGTGCTTTTCACCATATTTACGTTGAAAGTCTTGACTAATATGATTTGAAGTGTTTGTGGTTTGGCCAGAAGTATGTACAAACTTATACCCAAGAAGAGTGTGACCAGAGAGGTTAGTTCCACTAAAAAGAAGTCAGGTCAGCTGGTGGGAATAAGGCCTAATCTTCCAGAAAAAAAGTACGCTGGAAGTTAGAACATCTACCAAAAAAAGCTATAGGCAGCAAGAAAATCCCACCAAGGAAAGGCCTCGTGAGCCTCACCAGCAAGGCCATAAGCACCAAGGTTTTTGCTTTTGGACCTTCATGCCATGTGCCAAGTGCCCTGGATGCTGGGCAAGGAGCTTAAGGATCTCATGTCTGTCCTGCTCTCTTTTGGTTTGGCTCCTTTCTGCTCCGATTCTTCCCATTGGAGAAGGAGAGTTTATGCTGTGCCATGGTCTCCAGAGGACGTCAACTTGCTTTCTGAGTTTTGCAGGGACTCACAGAGATAAGTTTGCTTTTAGTCTCGAAGGAGACTGTACACTTTGAATTTGGAGCAATCCTGGGACAACACAGAACTTAGGGGAGACATGGGGACCCTTTACTTCATACGCAGGATAGTTATGTGGTGTTAGGAGCAATTATCACTTTGTTATTATCTCTATTTGGAAATTAAAAATGGTTTATGGACCTGTGATTGGGTCGAAGTCTAAAAGTAACACGTTAATGATTGTTAGTATTGATTGTCACTTTGATGGGCCTTGGAGCACCCAAGACTGATAAAGCACACTTCTGTGTGAGTCTGGGTGGGTTACAGCGCGTAGCTCTAAGAACTCTGGCCCTGGTCCTCTTCCTTTCAGGTTGGAGCTGACCGGGCCTACTGGGGACAAGGTTGTACAGAGGTTTCCTACAGCAGGCTCTGCTGCTCTGTTTGTACTAGGAACTGAAACCTCTGAAATAAACCTTCCTCCTTCAGTTGTGTGAGTCAGAAACTCTGTCTAGGACGGGAAAGCTCAGTGACACACGGGTATTCTTAAGTGTCACACGCTACATTAGAGAGTAGTGGAAATCACGTCATCATCTGAGTGGATGATGACAGACATCTGACAAAACCAGCACTCTCTCATGATAAGAACTCCCAGCAAATTAAATGTTAAAGGATACCTCTCACCACAACAAAGACTAACCAGAGTGAAAAAGTGGAAATATTTTCTACGTATAACAGAAACAATGCAAGAATGCCTGTTCCACCATAGCAGTGGAAGTTCTCCCAACAATAATTAAGTAAGTAAGTAAGTAAATAGAAAAATAAATACACCCAAATTTGAAAGGAAAAAAGCTAAATTGTCTTTATTTTTATGACATAATCAGACCTAAGGGTATCACCAAAATAATGTTAAAACAAACAAATATAATGAAGTTGTAGAATAAAAAATACACAAATCAACAGTGTTTGTATTTACTAACAAATAATCAAAATAAGGAATTAATATTCTACATAATATTTTTAAAGTATTTCATATAATAGCTACAATTCAATATTTCGGTAGGAATTTGAACCACAGAAATAAACAGAAATAAGAATTCTGATATAAGAGTTGGATGAGAAAAAATGTATGGAACAATATCTCGTGTCCATGGACTGCAAGAGCACACATTGCCAAAATGTCCTTCTGCCCCAGACAATTTAGATTCAGTCATTCCTCACCACCTTGCAGTTCCATTTCTCCACACCTGTAGAGAAATTCTTGAAATCCTTTTGGAGTCACTCTGATAAACCATATCTGTCTTTAGTGAAAAGAGCAAAGCTAGGAACATCACCGTAATCTGATTTCCAAATTTACGGTAACAAGGAGAGCAGGAGCTGTCCAGAAAACACACACACACCCCAGCGGAAGAGGACACAGGCAGGAGACCAGCGCCTGCACTTACATGTCACTGACGTTTACAAGTTTTCCAAGAAACACGATGAGGAAAGGATAATGTAAATTTCAGTGAAAGTTGGAAGACATTTGATATCAAAATACAGATAATGAAATTGGGCCTTTTCCCATATACAAAAATCACTTTAAGATACATTGTAAAATGCAAACAAAACTCAAAACTATAAAACTACTGAAAAAAATAGGGCAAAACCTCCATGACTTTGATTTTGAGCAGAATTTTTATTGCTGTTGTCATTGGAGTTGTTGTTTTATTAAGAACTAAAAAGAATAGTCACAAAATTAAAAATAGGCAATTACAAGATGAAAAATTACTGCATGGTGAAGGGGAAATTGATAGAAGGGGATGGACACGTAGATCTGCTACATTTTCATATCAAATTATATAAAAAATTTTACCACTCTAATCATAAGAAAATAAATAACTTGATTTAAAAATTGGCAAAGATTATGAGTAAAAATTTCTCAAAGGCAGACATACAAATGGCAAAATCAATATGCAAAATAGCTCAATGCCATTTGTCATCAGGGAAATGACAATGGAAATCTCAGTGAAGCTTCAGTGCAGACTTGTTATCAAACAGAAAAAGATAATAACGCTGAAGAAGCATGCGCAGGAAAGAGACTGCTGTGCTCAAATTTTTCTGAGAGGTCCCCCAAAAGGCCCCTAAGTCCACCTCGCTCCAAACCCCCTTCCACCTGTCCCTGCCGGTTGAGCTCCCCAAGGAGCAGCGGTACAGGCTGCTTCACTCCGTGAAGAGTGTCTCTCATGATTAGCCAGAAACTTTTTAGAGAAGTCATTTCTCTGTTTAATGGACTGACTGAGGAAGAGACCAGAACCTCAGCTGGACATCTGGACGTGTGGGTCCGGCTGTTCCCTCCCTGGCTTGCCAACCCACTCCCTGTGCTGTCCTGCTCTCTCACCTGGACAGAGTGACCTGGGCCCACGGGATACACTTGTCCAGAACTACTGAGCCCATCAAAGATGTGAATTTTGTTGCTGTTAATATACAGCTCAGGTTACAAGACATACAGAAACGCCTTCAAGCTATTAGGTAAGAGGCTTGTAGGCTGTTTTTTGTAAATTTTGAGTAATTTATTTTTGTTAATTATTGCTAAGTTTTAATGTGGTTAGAAGATCTGTCTCTAATTTTTAAGATTTAATTGACATCTAATTCATTTAATAATAGATTTTTACTTGCAATCAGATGCTGGGGCATCAGAGGCACTTGCAGGGAGGTCTGTGTCCGCTGAGTCCAAATCTCCCCCTCCCCCAGGCCAAGCCTGTCCTTGGCTCCACCTTCCCAACTGTCCCAGCAACTACTCACTCTGGAGGGCGCACAGACTGGTGTTGGGGAAGGGGAAGGGGCCCGAAACTTCCTCAAAGCCTCCCTTGATTATTTCTAGAATAATTTATCTAACGTAATTGCTGTATTATAAAGCTGGCATTCTCTAGCTAATAATGCTTATAGTTCTACTAAAAGCAAGTTTAGGCTATGAATCAATCTCAAAAGGGTTCTTGAAATACACTTCCTGATTTTTGAATTAGAGTCAAGGCTATCCCCTAGAAGACCTCATAGCAATTGTCATTACAGTAATTTAAAACCAGTAAATTAAAACTACTCACTTTTGAAGGAGAATGGGTTTTTACGTCAAAGGACTGCTTGGCAGAGGTTCTCATTTTCTAGGGAAGTCATCCCTGAAGACCAGAGGGCAAGAAGGAATCCAAGACCTGGCCCTGCTTAACTTCTCCCACGCCGCCGGCAGGACAGGGGCTGAGGCAGGTCTAGATCGCGACCTTGATCTGCATTCGGCAGGATGGGCTGGCAGAGGCCTCAGAGACCTGGGGTGCAGCTGGTGGAAGCGATCATTGGGGGAGGGAGGACTGACTTGTAGGGGCCTTAAAGGTGTTAGAAAGCAAGTTGGATTTGCAAAGTAGTTTAATTTAGAATCCACTACAGGCCACTAAGAAGTGTGTTTAAATGCTTCATGCCAAAGGAGAAATTCAAGTATTTTGAGAATCACAGAAGTAAGACAAAATTACAATAAAACTCCCTGACTGTAGCTACCAGTATTATAAATTACTAATCTGTGCAAGAAAAAAGCAGCGATGCTTTTCTCTAAGAGATTACCCTTTGTGTTTGTGTAAATTTACATTTTCCCCAGATATGATAAATGAATAGTGCCAAGATTTCTCAGCTGGACCTCTGTTCTAAGATTTCGGACAGATGTTGTAAACAGTCTAGTATCCTGGTGAGAACGTGCTCTGTACCAACACTTCACGAGGAGGCCATGGAACTTTTCTTAGGTCTTTGGCATCCAATTTGCGGAGACTGCTTCTTTCCAGGTGCAAGTCCTTCCATGCTCAGTTCATAGCATGCCTGATTGGGTTTCTAACTGGTGAGAGACACAGTACTCTTGGATGTCTACCTGTCTTTAGCCTCTTTGGAAGAGCAAGACTGAAACAGATGTGGCTCTATATAAAGATAACCTCAGATTCCTGCAGAAACAGCCCTCAGCTTTCTGATGAAAAAGGAAGCTCTGATATTGAGTCCTCACTCACGGTGGGCTACACTGTGTCCCTGGTCAACTCCCCTAGTCAGGGCTGTTGACAGAGGCACCCCGTGGCCCCCAAGTGTGACCGTACGAGGTCCTCTCACATGGCTGCTTTAAACAACTTCACTAGCCTCCTTGACACTCACCAGGTGACTGGGGCAGAGAGGGTGAGGATGCGGGGAGCACGTGGGGGAGTGGCTGTGTGCACCTGTCACCTCAGACACCGTGAGCCGGAACTGTATGGAAGCCAGGTTTCGCCCTTAGTTCTCCCCAGTCCACGGCTGTGACGGATCAGCCTGGAGACACAGCCCAGCCCAGTCCCTTCCCAGTGGACAGAATCTGTCAAACCCGCGCCGTCTTTAGTCTCCTTCATCTCCTGTCTAGTATTCAAAGTGTGATCACTGTGCAGATGGGCTGTTCTGGGGTGAAATCATGGGCCGCCACAGCAGAGTTGCGTCGGCCGTGTGGCTTCATTGACAAACATTCACCTTGTCACAGACGATGTCTGGGTCAGGTCCCAGCAGGCCGACTCTGGGGCCTCTCCCTCCTCCTGTGGACAGTCTCCTGCCTGCACCTCTCCCCACAGTGCAGAGGGCTCTGGGGTCTCTCTTTGTCTTCTTCGGAGCTTCCTCCATGCAAGAGGGTCCCTCCTGGACAGCCTAACTATGGCCGCTCACCTCAGCGCCTCGGGTCTAAGCACTCTCATACTGAGATTCAGGGGCTCAGAGCACAGCACTCCAGTTCTGCCAGAAGGTGGCACAGTGGGCAGGCCCGTGTTACAGTAGTGCCTCAGGGTGGTATTACCACCTCTGGGTTCTGCCAGAAGGTGGCACAGTGGCCAGGCCCGTGTTACACTAGTGCCTCAGGGTGGTATTACCGCCTCTGGGTTCTGCCAGAAGGTGGCACAGTGGGCAGGCCCGTGTTACACTAACGCCTCAGGGTGGGTGGTATTACCGCCTCTGGGTTCTGCCAGAAGGTGGCACAGTGGCCAGGCCCGTGTTACACTAACGCCTCAGGGTGGTATTACCGCCTCTGGGTTCTGCCTCCCTGCTCTTGAATTCTGTTCTCAACTATGTCAGAGTTGGATGGAGAAGGGGGTGCTGTGTGCTGACTGAGACCCTCACGGTTCCAGGAAACCAGCTCACCGTGGATAAACTGATAGAAAGGGGACTGAGCTCGGCTGTGATGATCAAAAACTCATTTTTTTTTTTCAAACTGCCAGAACCAATTCTTTATCTGCCTTCTCCAGGTCCCCGAGACACTGGCCAGGTCCGAGTCGGGGAGGCGGAAGAAGCCATGATAAGTATCAGATTCAGGCCTATCACTCCGATTACCCGTGGCCCAGAGTCATTTTGCTTCCAAGAATTTTTTTTTGATGTTGTTATACCAGGAACAGATGAAAAAACCACAGTTGCAATTGTCAAACTATTTCTGAAAATATTTTTCAAATTTTTAAAAGTCGGAATGCGCCCTTTCCCCAGTACAGCAGTGTGTATGCTAAGGACAACTCTTTCCATATGATTTGGACTCGTTTACACTTAACTCATCAAAAAGTTGTTTAGGAAAAAAAATACTTGATTGCCAAGAAATTGTTTTGATCTTTTATTTTAAAAGCTGGGACGTTATCCAAAATAAACAACATGCACAGTGGACAGCGGACATCGGAGTGCTGCGGTTCCGCGCCCCAGTGCTCCGGGCGGGCTCCGCGCTGGCATGGCCGCTCCAGGCCGCTTCCTGAAGCACAAGCGAACGCTGCTGCTAGAAGCAAGTATCGGGAGATGCTTGGCCCTGGACGAAGGACAACTCGATGGAAATGCAAGACAGTGACAACTACTGAGATCACATAAATACACTGCAAACAAGTGTGCGGCAGAGAATAGAATAAAAATATTGATTCCACTAAGTTTTATAGAGATGTGAAAATTAAAATAATAGTTTAAGTCAAAATTACACTTTTTTTCTATTTGAAAAGTGCAGATCTACCAGTAATGAGTATATCCTTCAGGGCTTTAGTTAACTCCTGGAAAACTCATGACTTGGAAATGTGAAAGTTATGGAGCCAGAAATAGATCTTAAAAATGGGTTTTGGAAGATAAAAATTGTGATATTAAATTATGGGTCCAGAATTAACTGAATTTAATAAGATGTGAAGTTTGATGTATTTTAAGAGAGGAAGTCATGTTTCAGCTTTATTACCTTGAGTATTGTTATAGAAACACATTGACGTCTCCAATCTTTCCCAGAGGCCTCAGGTTAGAGTTGTTTTAATCCGTGTTAGTACCGAATCAGAATTCCATAAACCTGTGAGGACAGCACCTCAAACTTTCAGATAAAATTGAATCAATTCTGGTATCAGGCACGTGTAAGTTGAAGCAGTTTGCTAATTCAGCTGATTAACGTGGGCCCGGCTGTTGCCTGTGGGACACTGCAGGCCTGGTGTTCAGGCCTTAGCCACAGACTTCTCCAGACGTGTTAGCAGAGAACAGGCCGCCCTGCCGGGAGGACTGCGTCCCCAGTACCAGTCGCTCAGGTGACACAGTGTGCACAGGCCGAGGCCTGGGGACAAACACGAGCTTCCGGGATGCGGTGTGAACCCACTCTTCTCAGGCTGCACACAGAAGTCTGTGTGAACTGTCTCCTCAGACGGCTGAGGGTCACTTACGTGCACAGCGCAGGTGTAAATTCTCCAAAAAGTAGATTTTACTATAAAATTCGTAGTAAAGTAATAATCTTGACAGCTGCTAAATATTTACTGACTGCTGATTTCAAACCTCACAACTGACTTCCCTTTTAGAAATACTCCCTTCATCTTTTACGTGAGAAGTCAGAATCAGAGATAATACGAATTTCAGAGTTATAAGAGGCAAGGTTTGTCCTAGTAAGTGGCTTTTTTCTAAAGGCTGCATTCTTTTCAATACTGTGTTTCTTTTCTCAGACATTTTACAACAACTCACATAATTTCTTTTACATAACCCACTGCATAATTTTAGAAAATTATTATGGTTTAAGTTCATTAACACCTATCTCTGTGCTTTTTAAAGGTCTAATTTCATACTCACTTATTAATATACACCAAGAATTAATAAAATAGATCTCTCAGGTAAAATTCCTCTTTTAGTTCAGTTTTTGTAGTCAAAGAGTTGGGATTTTCATGTTTTAAATAACATATTCAGAGGAAGAAGAGTATATCATGACTTGAAAGTTACGTAAAACTTACATTTGGGCCTATAAATCATGTTTTGCTGTGATGCAGCCATACTCATTGCATAGCACACTGCATGATAATCCATCAGGGAACAGTGGCTTAGATGACAGTTTAAATACGGTGAGTAAAGATGCTTTCTATTTTACACACTAAGACATTAATTCAAAGAATTCATTCATTCAGCGGGTGCATTCATTGGGATAAATGGTAATGAAGCTACAACTAATTGCACAGGTCTGCTATACTTCCCTTAAGTTTGTTACACCGTACACTGCTTGCAGTTTTGCAGCTTTTGATTCTCATGTGTTATTGTGATACCCTTAGCAGAGTCTGTGCTTTCACCAATTAAACTACCAAATTCACCATTCTAAAAGTCGGAGCCCAAGTACCCTGGCTCCTTGACTAGGAATGTCTTACCCTCATGTAAGTGAGTTGTAAGAAATTAGGAAGATTTACAATGCCTCTAATATGGTTTTAAATATCTGATATGATTTAGGGTTACCAGGAAAGCTTATGCGGGGGAAGATAACTAGAATTTAAATATATAAAATAAATGAGAAAATCTAAAATAACTGCTTTAGTTAACAATTACTCCACATAGAAAGTAAATGCTGTGGACTATGTTGCTCTTTTATTGTGTAGAATATGAACTATGGCAGTAGGTCATCTTACAAAAATGAAGATAATTTATTTTAATAGCAGAAGTTTTTTTTTCCCTTTTGGTCAAAGTCACACACACACTAGCTCTGCAGCCCGCCTGATTGCAGTGATATAGTACCACACAGATACAGCTGCCACATAGAACTTCGCATGAAGCTGTCGGCCTCCATCCTCCAGCTTCTGTTTAGAAACCACAAATACTTAGAGTCAAAATGTATGAACTAGTAGGAGATTGGCTGTTGTAATTCACCTAAAAGCCTGAGACCAGGCAAAATTACAGAGCCAGAGGTATCAGAATACAGCGGAGGGAACTGACCTTGCTCCCTGGGCTGTCTGGTGCATGACACGGGGCTGCACAGAGCAAGTGCCTGCCCTTGTGCCAGGCTTCACATGACACTCGGGTGTGCGCAGCTGTAATCGTAGAGAGTGTAACAGCTGCATGGCGACGCCATGTGTGAAGGCAGCATGACTAACATGGGAATGATAAGCAAACACGGAAAGACCGTGGCACCTGCAGCCACATTCTGCAGCTGCTAGCTCTCCCCTTCACGGCACAGTAAGTGAATCCTGTTTTCAAATGCACCTTGTGTGTGGTGGAGATTATCTCACTGCAGAGTTATTGAGAGCACTGTTAAACTTAAAAAAAAACTGAAACATTGTATTTCTTGTGTTCACGCATTATATGCCACATTTCCTTCTTGGAAAATATCTTCTAGACCTACAGAATCATGTATTATTTCTGAAAGAAAGCATATCACGTGCACTTAATACATACATTAATACGTAATTAATGTGGTGTGTAATGAACTTCAACATCCACATAAATATGCTAACAGTCGACATTGCTTACTTCAGTACTTCAGAACATTTGTTGGAAATCAATAGTAAATACTGACAGGAAAAAAATCCAAGCTAGAAAGTAAATAAATATTAAATTCAAACCAGTATAGAAAGAAAAAGTAAATATACCAGTAAAAGCTACAAAATAAATTAAATTTGAATGATTGTTACAGAACATAAACAACATATGTACACAAATATGTCAGTAACATGAGTGCAAACAATATCAAATATAAACCTAGACACTTCCAAATTAAATGGTCATAGTTGAAACAAAAATAAATATTTCATTAAATTTCCATATGGAGGAACAAGAAAAAAATGAATTAGCCATAGCAGAAAAAGTTTAAACCCAGTGCTGGAAATTCCTTTCCACCCCAGGTTCCAGTGAGGTAAGTTGAAGCCAATGTGGACAGCGTTGGGAGCGGGATCTACCTCTCCCAGCCTCGAAGTTTTTTGGAAATAAGCACAAGGAGCATGTGGGATCCATGTCTTCATTGGCATTTTTACCATCCTCATCCTAAAACATCCACACTGCCAGCGGTAACTCAGGCCACTCGATCTTTTAGCTTTGAAATCTGATATTCACTTTTAGTGTGCTGGGTTCAGAATAGTTTGTGGAAATGTTTTGACAGGAATGGAGGAAG